>WOGR01000447.1:0-25663 GCA_015342045.1 Leptinotarsa lineolata | reverse complement strand
CACACATATAAATACATACATATACCTGAAATAAAACGCAATCAATTTTTTGAAACAACTAACAATTATCAGATGAACATAGAAAAAATAATTCAAATAGTTGCAGGAAAATAATAGTATTCATCACAAATATCGACTGGGAAAATACTTTTCACCTATTCACTTCTCCATCATCCATATTCTTCCGAATCTTTTTTTCTGCAACAAAAAATTGATGTTGCGGTTCAAAACCAATACTATCATAAATGTGACAGTACTTTCTGTTTCTCATCATTCCATTTACATGCAAGAATACAATTCAAAAAATTCTTCTGAAATCTGTAACTAATTACGTCACAACTGGTATCTTAGCTGCTATCTTCACCCTCCTGCTCATAACCTTTCACTCGTTTCCTTCAATAACATTGCCAGAATGCTAAAAAGTCTGAAAGATGAAAGCTTTGAAGACGCAAGAATGGTACGATGACATATTATGTTACAGCTTAGTCCTACTACGACGGGTATTTCTTGATCTTCTAAAGTTTTGGCGACAGGAAGGCTGAAATGTACTTTCAATGCTTAGTATATCGTATAGTACAACTCCATAATAGTAGGCACTGCATTCTCAGAAATATTATTGCATTGAAACGAAAACATTATTTTCAAGGTTGTGAAACTATATATTTTATAATTTTTCCTCATCTATATAGTATAATTTCCGTACGCCACTGCAAGAGACAGATTAAGGCAGAAAACTTCAGTCATCTTCGGGAATTAAGTGCTTATTATTTTGGAATTATAGTATAGTGATAAACAAAAACCCTGGAGTTTTTTGCAACCCCGTGTTGCGTAGAGAAAAACATGTCAAACTATTGGGACAATAACATTAGTGTCATTCGTTCAGATGATTTTTTTCTCCATTTCAGGAGACACAATGTTTATTGAATGGAGAATAATACATTGGTCTATAGATAGATAATAGATAATATTTATCCAAACTATACGTGAGAAATCATGTCTTCATACAAGAACTATTGTAGGAATCCATAGCTTTGAAAATAGTCCGACTCTGCCGCAATACCATCACTCCTACAAGTATTTCTCAACAGTTTTATAGGGGTAACATGGTAGCTAAAATACGTTAAAATGCTTGCTATTGATACCAAATCATTTTGTTGAACGACGCCATTTTAAAATGATAGCAATTCGGAATACTGACATTAGATGTCAGTATTCCGAGAACGAGAGACCCAAGGGACTTTTTTAGATGTTCTTGTGAACAGTACAATGGGCCATAGAGTTTATAGAAAAACCAACGTGCATAGACATATACCTGAAAGAGAACTCGAACCACCAGCCACAACAAAAGAGAGGGGTAATTGAAACGTTGGTTGATAGACCACGACGTATCTGTGAACCTGTGGGTCTGCTTGAAAAACTAAATCACCTGAAAAATGCATTAAAACGTAATGTGTACAGCGGAGGAGAGAGAACACCAAAGCTCCCCCAGCTAGACCAGTCGAAGGAAAAGCTTTCCTTCCCTATGTCAAAAATGTCGCAGACCGGATGGGGAGAATCTCAGTGGAACACGACGTAAAACCAATATTTAGGCCAACAAAAACCACTAGGCAGAGTCTCAGGTCAGCAAAGGACTCTAGAGAACCTCTAGCAATGCCAGGGGTATACCGGATTTGGTGTAGCTGCGGGTTGGTCTACATTGGAACCACGAAACGAAGTATAGGACCCGTCTCTGTGAACAAAGAAACTGTTGCCTCGGATAAACCGACAAATCGACTGTAGCCGAACATGCTCTCAACAAAGAAAGTACATTACCTCATTCGAAGACACAATAATACTCGACACTACCCAAAATTACTACTCAAGAATATATAGAGAGGCAATAGAGATTCAAAAATATAAGGATGATTTCAAGAGGAAAGGAGAGACAATGAAAATCAATAAAAGCTAGCTACCTGTCCTTAGAGGTACACGTACATGAACAGGTAATACAATGAAGAACGACATAAATAGAGCGACCAGTACTGAAATAGTAGTTAATGCGGTGGATACAACAGGAACATGAAACAAGCACCAACTCGGGTATTGCGACTGTTGCCATATCGCCTTTGAAAATGTCTACCGCAGCAGTTGACGAAACGTCAGGCATATAAACCTGCAGACCACGACCAGAAAACCCGGAAAATAGCTTTTATACAGTTATCCTCGGCTGTGAAAATTTACATACTTCGATTCAACTGAGTTAAGTTCGCGACTAGAAAATTAATACGTCGACAGGGTGACTTTCTGTATAATTATTATTTTTTTCCAAAAACATAAATATCAATCTTTGAAGCACAAACAATGACTTCAACAGTACAAAAGTGAAATTATTAAAATGCCTTCAACGTTTCTTATCGTTATCGTTTTAGTCTTCATTATATTTTATAACGCTTACTTGGAACTACTGAAAAAACTCTTGTAAAATTGCCTTTTAATAATTTCATAAGTATCTTTACATAACTACTTTTTGAGAGCGTTGGAAAACTTTTATAGTAACTGCCGAAATGTTTATAAAACTGTTTTGTAGTGCTTGCGAAAGTCCATTCAAAATATTAATAAAGACTGTAATGTTTTATAAAACGGTGCCAATTTCTTGCTTATAGCTGTTTTAAAGACACATTGAAAACATTTCTGGGAAAATAATTTGTTTCTCCGAAACGTTTTCGCAACTTCTATAAAATTGCTAGTTGGCCGGTTGCTTCTCTTGATATTCTTCCTGATAACGAGAGTTTAGTTCACTTGTATAGGTGGGTTTTGTAGCTCTCAAAATAGTATTCAGACTCTTAGTTTTGAAAAAGTTTTGGTAGATTTCCTAGACATCTTTTATCTCCAAAAGTGGTTTAATTTCTTCGGAAATTTCAGCTATTCTTGAAACTCCTGGAATTACAAAAATGTGGAGAGAGAACAAATCTCTCGTTCCAAACAACCAACATTTGAAAGTGTTAATTATTCACAATCAACTGAAATTAACAACTTAGCTATGAAAAAGTGTTTGTTTCGTGCCAAAATGTTTTAAAGAGTCTAGACAAAAAATAAGAAGTGATTTGCTATCTTCATTGAAGGCAGTATTATTTTGATATACAGGATGTGCCTGAGCAAAAGTATCGTAATGCATGACCCTGAAACCATTGCAAATCCTTCAGATTGACACCCTCTGAGCGTGAGTGTCAATCTCTCAATTTTTAATAATAGAAATAGGAGTCGAGTTATCATACCTCATTGCAAAAACCAATAAAAAAACTTTGTTCATTCAATTTTTGTGGTACGTTTTTTATAGTTCTCTCTGTATTCGAGTATACACAGTCATACCACGTACAGAAAAAAATATTTATCAGTTTTTCCATATGATGTTTTCAATGTAGTTATTTCTATTCCAAAAGAAATCATTTCAAAAACCGACTACCGTGTTTTCCACAGAATAAACCATTTCGTTCTTCATTAGCGGGATTTGAATGAATGAAAATTCGAGTTAGCGGATATTAGCAGATATATAAAGCAGATAAGACGAGAATAATAAGAAGCGTATACCAGCAAGTGTTTGTATGTAGGTTTTAAGGGTGAGATTAGGCACTCAAAGGCAGACGTTCCGAAGCGTATTTTCCTGGATTTATCTCAAGTTCAGTCACTATTCAAATGAAAAGCACAAGTGTTATGATTTATAAGCCCATCGTTAGCTGTTTCTCGTTTCTACTACAGTAAAATTGAGCAGTTCTGTTGATGAAATGAACCCTAGTTGAAAAATGTTTACATTTATCGGAACTTGAAGGAATTAGAATACATAATATAAATTAATATGTCTGTCTGTCTGTCTGTACGTCTTTATCCGAACGCAATAAAATGAAAAACTACGGTTTTCACTACTAGATGAAGTGATTCAAGAGAAACGTTTATGTTTTCAATTTTTCAATGTTTCATGTGAGTTGGTTGAAATATGACGTTGTTTCCATGAGAAGTCGAGGCTACCTAAGGTAGCTTTTATCAAGAATACTACCTAATTCTTTTGAGATTTAATAGAACAATTCAGTACATACTGTTCTTTCTCCATAGGTCTACTTTAAACTATTCGTGATGGCATATGTCATTCTTAAAATAATGGTCACATATAATGTGAATAGAACTGGCCAAAAAATAATTGATGAAAATCCATATTGAAACTCAATAATACAGTTTAATGTATGATTGTCACTATAAAGGGTTTTACAAAAACCGAGACACGCTATATAATAGCTTTCTCAAGCGTTAATAATATTAACGCTTGAAAAAGCTATTGTCTCGCGAGAAAATGAACTCCAGTGGTTCGATAGTTAGGTAGGTAATTAGAAATTAAAATTGATAGTTGTGATAATATTTTTTTGAGTGAATTTTATCCAAGGTTATCACATCACAGTTACTAAATGAGCTACGCGGCTTCGCCCAGAGAGGTGATATGTGATAGTGTGGTAGTTGAGACATATATTGCTCTATACTCGTTTACCCCTACCAAGTAGCCCCACCCATACAAAAAATTGGGTTCGAACGGTCCACAATGTTCAAGAAAACTCCGGAAGTTGGAATGCCCTGTTCCTGAACATTTCACAATATTTCAGGATGTTTCAGAAATTTCTAAAATGCAAAACTTCCGCCTCTTATATCTTTGAAAGCATAACCTTTGTGTGAAAACGAAACTGCTTCATGGATGAGGAATAGTAATTTACCACACGATTCAACTCCCTTGATGGTATTGTGAAATGCCTCCGAATACTCTCGAGTGTTCTGGACTATTATAGAAGGCGAAATTTCCAGCCCCTATGTCATCAAAACCACGCCATTCAGGTAAGAACGACAACCTTGTTCATGGACTAATAGAAAAAAAATGTACGTACATGTAGTAGTCATAAATACAGTTTGAAAGACGATAGGAGGCGCTTTTGATCGATTTGCCAGAACCTCAGCCATGATGATATTTTGATATATTCTTGAATATACAACATGAATACGTGTAATTTTTTCCAGAACTGTATCTGAACTGTCTTTCAATATCTGAAGTGTCATCAAGCGTTTAATTTTAACGCTTGGTGAAGCTATTGTATAGCGAAACGCTGTTTTTGTAAAACCCTTTATACTGAAAATCATACAATAAACAGTATTATTGTAATAATGAATTTAAATATGAATTTTCATAAAGTATCGGCCAGTTCTATTCAATTATGTTATTTTCTTCAGTCGCCATTTCTTGACAACTAAAGGAAACTGAACATATTAAAATTCACAAACAAGAATTACAGAAGAAACTGAGTTTTCGCAGGTTCTTATGTATGTCATACAAAACTCGGTCTTGTAGCCTATGTTGCATCTCTGCTTGTGTAGATGATACTGACATAGCGAATATGAGATCAGCTATCTTTTATTAAACCTCAACAATTTTTCAACACAATAAACAAGACTGCAACAATTTTGCAGACATTTTCTGGAACAGACTATGATGTTAATTCATTCAGAAAAAAAATATTTCACTCAGAAGTTATAAATAGTAATTGAAATTGTTGTTCGGCAATTTACTGGCCAGCCGCACATTCTTCCTGACATCATCGAAGACTGAAGTACTCAATTTCACTGGACTATCAGTTGGCTTGTTCTCCGCTGACTGTTGAACCTATTTTTGATTCAGTTGCTACAGCTTTGTGGACGGGATAAGAGAGGATGAACTTTGAATATGTAACTCCTGATAAACCGTAACAATAGGAAGGGGAATACTTTTGTAGGCTTCAAAGTATCATTCTCTTTCGAAATTAACGCATTGTAGGCAGTGAACAACAAAAGTATTAAGGATTACAGGAAGACAGTTGGGAAATGACGAAAGGCAACGTATCTTACTGTATGGCATTTTTTTTCAATGTTGGATATGAAATTATGTCTTTTCCATTTAGAGGCCCATCAAATAAATATGGTCCTATTACCTGATTTTCAATTATCCCCCCCAAATATTCATCGATCTGTTTTGTTTATCGACTTCTCTCATCTATTGGGAGTTTATTGTAGAGTAGTAGTGCATACTATATCTATTTACTATGCCATTACTTCCAAATGTGGACTCGCCAGACAACAAAACATATTTCGAAATATTTGGTTTTTCGCTAATTGAATTCAATATATTTTCGCAGTACCGAACTCTGGTATCATAATCCGTTTCATGCAGTCCTTAATGTAATCCAATTCTGTTCACGGAAGTATGACTTATATCCAATTCTCTAGCAATTTCCCTCGTACTTTCATGAGATTTTCAACTGTTTGTATTGTATTGCATATTATTCTACTGGCTACTCTCAGCCAGTAGAATAATATGCAATACAATATCCTAATACAGTGAATATAGAATTCCAGATTTTTCGGAAGAGATGTTTCAGGAAACAGAGAGTAAAGGACAAGGAGTAAATAAAACGTGAAAAAAAACAGTAAAAATTATCGATGATTGTGTGAAATGTTTAGAATCGCAACTGATTCGTTTCTGCATGAGCAGTAATGTCTCCAGACCTCCAGAGTTCTATTATCTAGTCAAAGGATTGGCCTACTGCGAGAAACTAAAGAAATTCAAAGGAAATAGATTGAATCAAAGAAGTTCATAGTTCTGTAAACAATAATTGAAGTTTGAAGATAAATTGTAGATATATTAAATTGATGACGTTTTCATACTTTCTTCAAAAATGAGATACATTTCCGATGGAAATAAAGATGTCAATCTCTACATTTTTTGAAAACTTGTAGTCTTATAGTCTAGACTATTCTGGGATAATCCTATCTACAGAGTGTTCCATTTGAAAAAACTGAGAAAAAAGCCTAGTTTTGTTCAACCCTGTATAGAAAAAGCGCCGTTCCGTAAACTCATGAAGAAGAAATGAAAAGACACTATTATCAAGAATAATTGGTTAAATTATTTCCTCATTTCATTTGAACAATTGCTGAAATTGTTGAATTGAACCCATTTTTTGATATGAATTTCACTATAACTAAACCATTCGGATAAGTACTCTGACCAAGAAATTAGATAGAGTGAAAATATCTGTAGTATTTCAATTGAAAAAAAAACCAAAGCTTGGTCTGTCATACATCTGTTGGACACCCTGTATATCAGTTACAATTATTCAAACATACGAACGACAACTCCCCACAGAGTAATGGTCCATTAGTGTATTAGTGTATATAACAACATACTTTCAGTTGATAACGCTCGCTGTCTACATTAGACACCGGTCTGGTAGGAAAAGACTACTTGTACCTACTTGGATATCCAGTGGAGGTGGAGGTGTGGAAGACCTGGGGATCCCGTCTCTTGAATCTTTCGTAGTTGTCAAAGACAACGGTCAAATAGAACTAGGCGGCTGTCCTTCATTCATATCTTCATCTTAATCCATTGCTCGCACAAGTTTCTACTTCTGGGGGTTGACGTTCGTCAGCTGGTTAAAGGAACGAACAATTTTAGAACAACAACAATATCAGACCCTGCGTTCGAAAACTCATCGGAAGTATGGAAATTATGCAACCCACGCCTCGATACGCTACTTTCCAGTCTGTGATCGTTCAGTCGATCAGAATTCAGATAGATCGACAGATCTCGATGTTGTGACGATACAGGAAGATAATCAATCGTCAGGCCCTGCGGTTCGAACCTACCTCAATACAAATGTATTCATGAAAATTAATTTTACTGATAAATAATAATGAAAAATTTTTAAATTCCCAATATTATTTATGTAAATCATGAAGAGGTGAATTATGGTCCATACATGTTTACTTAATCAGCCTCTTTTGATCTGAGTATTCATGATTGGGAATTCAAAATTAAATACAAGCGCCATGGTGGCGAAAGTATAAAACACAGATATCTAAAGTTAATCTTGGTCACAGTATTCCGAAAACTGTGTCTAGGTTATATATTCAATTATATCTCCATATCAGTATGTTTTGACCATTACCATTACCATTGTCGTTCGTATGAGGGCAACAACTGATCAACGGAAAAACAGATTTTGAACAAATTTTTGAACAGATTGTTATTGGGTTTTTTCTTGGTGATCTTTTCAGTATTTTAGAGAAATGATTTGTGTTGAGATTTTTTTGAATTATGAGAATTCTCAAAGCCGTTTTAAATTTTGGTAGGAATGATACAAGCTCTCCCAATTTTTGAAACTAGTTTGAATTTCTGAAACTCAGTTTTCGATGTTTTACGTTGATTCCTATCGATTTTTTAATACTTGCTATATTTATTATTCCAAAATAACTTTTTTCATTAGCAATTGATTAATTGAGTTCAAGGTAAGGTTAGAGTAATGCAGATTTGTCTGAAATGAAACGTATTATTTGATAGTTTTTCAATCATATAGAATGGCTGAAATAGTGGAGACAAGTTTTCTAATTTTCAACATAACTATTTAGGACTTTCGTTCACCTACAAAAGTCATGTCACTGCATCGAGATCTTTTTGCCCACGAGTTGGACTAATCGTTCGTCGGTCATTACAGCGCCAAAAATACATATTTTTCAATGACTACCAAGACAAACAATGTTATTGTATCTAGTTCACAACATCGATACCAGAGGGACTATCGTTTATTTTGAATTCGCTATATTACATCAAGTATGTTTATGTTAATTCAAATACGAATATCCCAGTAAGGTTGACTGAAGTCAAAATTTTGTCTGAATGAAGCAAATTTTGAGTTTCTATCAGATATTGGAACCATGTGATTTTACTAATTCATCTATTTTCGGTCCCTAAGATATTCGAAATATGACAAAACTTTTCCTCCAATGATGTAAAAAGATAGCACCCAGACCAGATGACATTTCGCAACACCTCTTATTATAATCCCGTAGTAAGTGTCTTTACACAATAGCTGCCATCCATACAGGTAAGGTCAGGTTGTTCTAGGACTGCTAACACCAACTATTAGAATGGATAGGAAATGAGGTTTTTTGGAATTGACAGCTGACCCGGCGAAATTCATATCACCATAGAATCAAATTATTGCTCAGTTACCTTTTTTATATTGTGTTTGTGAGGTTAGAAATCGAGCCATACTAACAAGGTCAGTGTTGTCATATTATTTCCATGTTTAGCAGTAAATTTTGTGTCGGAAAAAGCAGTAGATTGAACACATATAAGTTAATTTCCACTGTTTACAGTCATTCAATATTATTATAGACAGCAGTAGAACAGTAACCCCAGAGGTAAAATAGATCTAATGAAAAAACAGTAGATCTGGCAACACTGAACATGGCGCACCTTTCGTGTGATTTTTCCCTCATTTGCAGTGAATTGATTCGTAATATTTCGTAGTCTAAATGCATTACGACTTCGTTGTGAAATATAAGGCCTTCTCATTCAAGGCATTGTAAATGACACTGTGAAGGATATTGCTGACTTTCCTTCTATTGGGCCATAGTAATTATTTATATGAGCACAATCACATATGTTATAATCTGAACTTCTTTCATGCGTACCATAACACCTGTCATAACCTAGAAAACTGAACTTCGTCGATTTGTTCAATCTTCAGTTTTTTATCAATTTCTTAAATTTTCTGAAAACAATCATATCATTCCGTCGGAGACAAATCCAACTAATTGAAAATTATGAAAATCGTCCAGCCATTCTTGAGTTATAAATGTTATAACAAACACGAATTTGTGACTCTGTTTTTAATCTGCTTTTATCAATTTTTTTTCTATTTCAGATACTACTGTCGCAGATCTGCAGAAACAGCATTCCTTCCTCGGGTCCTATGCCGGATATATCGGAAGAAAGTCGCAGAAAGTTCGATCAGTGGTGGGCAACTCAGTGCAGCCCTCAGTCACCAGCTGGAAGATCACAGTTCGTTCCATCTTACCCCACCCACTACCCCGTTCCTTCTCAAGGTCCAACTCCGCTGGAGCGTTCCATAACAGATTCGCACCCTGCCATGCAGACGGTTCACAGTCAATTTCCGACGCAAAAGACAAGGATGAGAACAAGCTTCGATCCCGAACTGGAACTGCCTAAACTCCAGCGGTGGTTTACTGAAAACCAGCACCCTAGTCGGCAGCAAATACAGCAATACGTCAAAGAACTGAACAATCTTGAATCGAGGAGAGGCCGGAAGCCGCTAGACATCAATAACGTTGTATATTGGTTCAAAAATGCGAGAGCAGCTCAAAAGAGAGCCGAGATAAGAAACGTGACCACACCGAACTTACAGTGCCATATGGCGGTGAACGGCTATAATCACAGCCCACCAAACGGGGGTGGTTTTCTATTGGCGGAAAACTATCTGAATTCTGATCGACTGAACGATCATAGACTGAAAAATAGCTTATCGAGACGTGGGTTGCATAATTCCCATGCTTCCGATGAGTTTTCGAACGCAGGGTCTGATATGGATGACGAAGATATGAACGAAGGCCAGCCGCCTAGCCCTACTGGACCGTTATCTTTGACGACTAGGAAAGATTCAAGAGACGGAAGTCCTAGGTCTTCCACACCTCCACCTCCACTGGATATCCAAGTAGGTAAAAGTAGTCTTTTTTTACCAGACCGGTATCTAATGTGGACAGCGAGCGTTATCAACTGAAAATTATGCTGTCATATACACTAATAGACTAATGGTCCATTGCTCTATGGGCACTTTCAATAATCTTAGATGAGCAAAGTTTGGGTTTTCTCAGATGGCATTTTCGTAAGGAGAGATGTCGGTGTTGTCATATATCAATACTTGGGATGTTTACTTATTTTATTACTCATTACTCTATCAGTAATTGAACCCTTCTGAAAATATTATAGTGTAACTGTTCTCAGAGGTTTGTTGACACATGAACCTTTAGAGAAACTGGGGATGAACAAAAGTTTCCGAAAAATCAGACTTCTCTTATGAAAATTTTCCAGTTTTTGCAAGTCGAATGAATAACGTATCTTACAGAACCGTAAATTCAGTCTTGAGACAATATTTCTGACATGAACTGTATCCTGCAGTATACTAACAGCATGAATAAAAGTTTTTGATGATGTACACCAAAACCAATGCTGTAAATTCTACGTATCAATACCTACGAGCCACAAATTACTTGACAAAAACTAAAAGTTATCCGGTTTTTCCTTAGGGGTTGATGGTCGTCTTTATGCCGGACTGAAGACGTGTTAGGGATGTTACCTACAAACCAGTCTCAATATGAAAAGACCTTTTTTTGTTTCTCTTTCTCCATTTTTCATATCGCATTTCATCTGCATTGGGTCCCGAGTCCAATCTTCTTCAATATTAACTGAGCAACTGTTTGTTTGTTTCAGGTCGACAATAGCAGGGAAGTAGCCAAAGACGAGCCCAATGATTTCAACTCCAGAGACCAAATGAACAACAACAAGATACCGCTATCGGACATGGAAGAAGACGACGTGGAAGCAGACAACGACAACAAGAGTAATTTCGAAGGCAGCGAAATACCATCGCCGGTAAATCGATCGCTTGTACAACGTTTTTGTAATTCTCCAGATGTGGATAATCAGCTTATTCACCGTGCCCCAGACGGTTTGGACAGATTAGCGGCGGGATTTCCAGTCCTTCCTAGTTCCATGTTTAGCCATAGTATTATGTATATGAGTCATTATATGCCGGGATTGTCCCATTCGGCGACTTCTCCTCCTGGTTCGAGCGCGCTGGCTCTCTCGAGTCTCACGGCGGACGAACGCAGAAAGAGAAATCGCACTTTCATAGACCCCGTCACCGAAGTACCACGATTGGAACAGTGGTTCTCGCTTAACACGCATCCTTCGCATAATTTGATACTGAAATATACTGAGGAATTGAACTGCATGGCGTATCGGCAAAAATTTCCGAGACTGGAGCCCAAAAACGTTCAGTTCTGGTTCAAAAACAGAAGAGCAAAATGCAAACGACTCAAAATGTCGTTATTCGACAGCCAGACTGGTCAGTATCACCATAGTGAACGAGATTAGGTCAATTAACTCTACAATACATCCTTGCGATCCAATCGAAGGGTTAAGGAGTTGTTTTAATCTCATTTAGTAACTATCTGAAATAGCAGCGATATTGTGTTATTCGAAAAATCTAAACAAAAAAACAACCTTAAAATATCGTTACTTACTTTAAAAGCATGAACTGGACCTAACCTAACCTAAATTGATTTTAAAAAGCATGCATATTGATTTTCAGTAATTACGCTGATTCAACAGAAACGTGTAACTTGGTAAAATTCAGTTTTAGTACCTAGAATGCGTGTCAAATACACAGCTTCTCCTTTACTGTCGAGTTTTCCAAACCAAATTTCAGATATGTCTGAAACGATGCTAATATTTTATCATGATATTGTGTTACGAATTTGAAACACATTTTTGAAGGGGTAAAAATGGAATTTAGTTAGTAGTGTTGACAATAATTGATAATTATTATTATTCTTGTATGTGCCAATGCCTTATATTTCCAACGAGTAATAAATTTTAAACCCTTCAGATCCACGTCAAATCTTATTATCAATTCTGAAATGATTTGAGTTTAGAATTATTTATATAAAAATATACGGTTGAATATGAATACAAAAACATCATGTATTTTTATGTTATTTATCTTTTCAAAACTCTTGATAAACACAACCGACATTCAAATTTTGATTTTATTTACTCAGTCATTCCTATTTAATATACTACACATTCACTTCACTTAATCCAGTGGCTGATATGAATTGGCGTCCACAGTAAAATTATTTTTTGTAGTAACACTGGTGATGAAGAAATGGAATTCCTATTCAATAATTACATTCTGAACTATAAATTGAAAGTATTAGATAACCCTCAGTTCACGATAGGCAAATGGAAGTTGTATATATTCCTCATTAGAGTATTAGTTGGTCCCTTTCAAAAATTGAATGTGTTGAAAATTTTTTATTACTCTACCAAAGATTGTTGAAATTTGCAGTATGTGTAAAATCATTCAGTTATACAGATAAATTCAGTATATACAATATACTGAAATTGTATTATTCTGCATATCTAATGATTGTTGTGTGTCGTAGCTTGTTACAAAAATATATTTGTGAAGCAAAAATGTATACTTTGAAAGATTTTGTTATTTCTTATGTTACAAATTTTTAAATTCTGTATGAATGTACATAAATTAATAAAAATTATTGTGTAATTAGTCTCTTCATTCCATTTTTATTTCTGATATAGTAACCAGCGCACATGATGCTGAAGACCATTCCTATCATTCTGGATATGAGTTTTTGAAATATATTATTGTGAAATTTTCACAAAAAGTTCACAGTCAAGACCATCAGAAAACTTCAGGTGCTTTATGAAATAATAAATTCGTCAATGCTATCTGTTCTGTGCCATGAAGGAGACAAACTTCGACTTCACTTATTTCTGAGTCAAGTGAAGGCATAATTGGGTTTTTCTAGGCACCTCAGTTTTCAATCGATTGCAAATATGATTAGAAAATTGTGGGATAATGTGAAATGTAAAGAAACTACTGTTCTTTCATGAAATTCCAATAATAATAATAAAGGTGTAAACTTAAATGAAATACGAAAAAAAAATTAATCATGGTGGGAAAAAGCCGGAGATCAGATTAGCTGCTGGCAGCCAGTGTTATTATTCAGAGTTGATATGCTTACATTTCTTTGAATTGGAGTCATTAAAAGCAGTAAGTATACTTGAGGATCCATCGTTTACTTTTTTATGAAATGTGTTTCCCAATATTTGGAAATGGTATAGTTTAGTGTAGATTAAAAGTTTACACAGTAAACCTGCGATAGTTTATTGTAGTTTAATCTCATTCGAACACCATCAAATAAGTTTGTTTGGTGAATGAGCTTTCAGGCTCGATGGCGGGCCATTGAAAACCTAATTCAGTTCGCGGGGGCAGAGTATATGCTCAACTGTTTCGACATATTTCAAACCGAGGCAGCATACACTGTATTCGAGAGTCAAATTCTTTTGAGATGATAATTCAGACGACACTGACCTTTGAGTAGACCTGTTAGACGATTTATGTCATCCCTGCTGTACTTTAACAATTGTTTAGTGACATTCCACGGAGAAGTATGAATACATTCCTTGGATTTGAAAGGGTAACTCAGCCATCAGCACAAGATTTAGGATTTTTGCGCCCTTTACTTAAATATGAGTATATATCGCTCCAATAATATCAAATCGTATTTGATGCGTAAGAAATTGGATTATTCTAAAATATTAATAAATAGAATAGAAAAACAAACATATAATAAGATGTTTCTCATTCATATAGCAGCAGAACCACGTTTAAAGCAATCGAATAGATCACCTACAGACATTTTTCGGGGTAATACCTCTCATCAGTGCAGGAAAGATTCGACCCAAGCAATTATATGCTTGGGACTTGACTGAATTCAACGTTGCTCAACTGCATGTATGAATCCTTCGTACAAGAGAAACATATGTAAAATAGTAAACGGCTCCATCTCGTGAATGAAGCCACACAAGCAGAAAAGAACAAGTCCATGTATCAATACCTCAGCAGGAATCAAAGTAACTCTAAAGACTGTATAGATAGAAGAGAGATACATACGTATGACAATATTTTTTTCGAAATGGAATCTTTGAACATTCATCTTCATCAACGAACCTGAATATCTGCTGGTAAACAACTACTTCCCGAGCTGTTACCACGATGGACACTGAATCATATCCGACAGATATTTATGCAAGATACCTGGACGAACTTGAAACATCTGCGAAATTAACTTCTGTGAGTTATCGAAATATTCATTTCATCATACGCATGCATCTCTCCGTGATACACTCTTCTGACTTGATTTCTGATTGATAAACCTTAAAGAAAAACATTTAATATTGGTGAGAACATTTTCTGCAACAAATAATCTTTGTGTATTTAGAAGAAGCCTCTTGATGAAATGTTAAAATAATATATTGAAATTTCACTGAATTTTCAAATCCTCAAAATATGTCCTATGTACGTGCCAAGTAGTCATATAACAGAATCTGGTGCTGTAAGATATTATCTTTTCATTAAATTGATTGAGAAATAGTCATTGAAAAATTGTACACGGTCCCATACGACACGGCCCTGTAAACCAAACCATTAATTTTATCGGGAATGTATTCATTTCATTATATGTATATTGATTAAGGCTGCAGAAGAAAATCATTTTGCAGTCTACAAGGTGGCTCAAAAAAGTGTGACATATCAAAGTTATGTTTTTTAATGAAACACTTTTAAATATGTGTAGAAAAAATAATATGATTTCACATAAGGTAGAGGAAAGTAACCAAATATGGAATACCATTTTGTTTTAGGGATATTAACAAAATCTTCATAGAAATGAAAATAGTTTATTGTTATTACTAATCAGTAATATATTTATATGTAGTAATTAACAGCCGTTTATTAAATAAATTAATTATTAAATTAAAATCTGACACAAAATCACAAATGAATAACCAAATATGGAATAGGTACCCATATATGGAATATAAGCATGAATCATCATTTCGATAACAAAAAAGACATAAACATCAATGAGAGCAATTAAATTTGATTAAAATATTGTGAAAAATGAAATAAGTTGCTTAATTCACTTGCAAAAGTCACAGATCCAAGTATCAAACTCTGCCCAGAGCCCACACATTATGCACTATTCCATAATTAGACAGGAACGACTGTCCATATTTCGAATTTTATACTAGTTCAAACTCGTACTAATATATTTTTTCAAGTCTCAATATTTTAATTACAAAAGGTCACAAAATCTTAAGACAAACATAATATCGATATATTCAATAGTATAACTCTCACGTATACATATATAATAACTAGTAATACTCGTTCATTACATACCTTTGAAATTTTCTGTGTGGCAACAAACAAAACAGTCTTGCCACACGTGTAGCATTCGCGCAACTGACAGGATGGTGTGAGTGCGGTAGTAAACCGACCAAATGAAATAGAATATGGTCGTGAGTTGCGTTTCAAACTTAAATTTTTGGAGAAATTGAGGTATTCCATATTAGGATACTATTCCATATTTGGTTACTATCCCCTACTATATAGTTACCAATAACCGTTCTCGAGTTATTGATTTTTTTATGAATACGCTACGAGCAATTGGTAACAAAATACCATCGTACTGTATAGAAATCCAACCAAGTGTACAAGAGGTTTTGGGCTATTAATGTTGATAAAACTGGTTTCTCAATATTATACAGAATGTTCAAAAATCATTGTCACTTCATGATTTCGGACAAAGATAACTTTATTATCTCAAATAGAACACCCTGTATTTTTTTGGTCTGAACAATCTGAAATTGAGTTAACTTTCATTTCATTTCGGGGTTGCCCATACCTATTCTAGATATTCGTTTTTTCAAATACTAGTTCTTATTTGAATAAACTCTTTGAATCAAGATATCTTTGAAACGACATTTATTTGATTTGCTCACACAATTCTCATTAACAGTTGTTAAACTTCACTCCATCGAAAATATTTACTGTTCACTAAAATGTTAACATGTCAACTATTTTCTCATAATGAATAATATTCGTTTCTTTTCCCAACTATTTTAATAATATATCAATAGTGCATGCTTGGTCTTTTATGATCATCTTTAATGGTTCTGGTTATGACATGTCAACTAATCATTTACCTAATTGAAAAAAAATCCAAGTCATCATTGGCATAACATAATAATTTCCTACATAATAATTTTTTCAACCTCTTCAACAAAATATTTTCAAAGTTCATTACAACTCCAATGATACTTGTAGTCACTCTGAGAGACGCATCTATCCAGTTTGAATTCCATGCCAGTGACATAATTTTTTATATTTCATATTTTGAGAAGACAATTGACAGTTGACATGCACTTCCACAATGATGTATATTCTTGAAAATGATTTTAATTCAAGTCCGATTTTATTCGTGTCAACCCCCGTTTTCACTAAGTTCTGGAACTTATCAAGTGTTTGGACTTAACGAGTGTTCGTTAATTCGTCATATTTTATAGTTTATTAAGGAAAACATAGATTTAGTTCCTGGAAAAGAGCCAATAAAGTCTCAAAAGTGCTGATAAAGTCTCGAAAGCTTGAACAGTAAAAAAATTCTCATTTTTCTTGTCTCCAACCGCATTCCTGCTCCAACCTGTTCCTATGCTGTGGACTGCTCAAAAAACAAGGTGAATGTTAAAATTTTGTGGGCTACGTACATTCGATTAGAAATTTTTTTATTTATTTTATGATAGTATTCTCATCTCGAACACACTTTCAGCTGTTTATTATGTTTAGTTTGTGAGTGAGAGACATAAAAGTAAAAAGTGTTTTTGCATACTCGGTGATTTTCTGGTATCGAAAAAAATGGATCAAAGAATTAGCATCAAGTTTGGTGTAAAAAATGGAGTTGAGTGCTCAAAAACATTTGAAATGTTGACAGTGGCATACGGTGATTTTACTCTCGATTGAAAATTATCGACCGATAGCATTATTGAGCATTTTCTCAAAAAAAATAGAAAAAGTAGTATGTAACAAAATTTCAAAATTCTTTGAAAAATACAACGTACTCAGCACTTGTCAACAAGGTTTTCGCCCAGGTTTTTCAACGGAGACTGAAATCACCAACTTATTACAACACATCAACGATTGCCATGATAAAGGTGAATATGTCGCTTCACTATCATTCGATCTGACGCGGGCGTTCAATACAGTGAATCGAAGGTTCGTATCAGAAAAAATCGATACCTGGAGAATAGAAAAATTATTGTCAAAATTGATAACATAAAATCAGACGAATATTCCATTGAGCTTGGGACTCCCCAAGGAAGTGTTCTAGGCCCTTTAATTTTTTTAACATATGTGAATGACCTTCCTGAGCACATTAGACGTGGTAGAACCTTTATGTATGTGGACGACACCATCATTGTGGTCTCCGGAGTTGACGCACAGATAATGAAATCAGAAGCAGATCTGGTGCTGAATGATTTCTCAAATTCTACATGAAAAATATGTTGATCATTAATCACAGCAAAACTGTAGTAATAAAATATCACACAAAGAATAGACCTCCAATAAACTACGTATATGAATTTAAAGATATTGCTTTGAAACCTCTATATCGTCACAACTCCTAGGCATATACATTGACTGCAACCTCACATAGGAAGAACAAATAAATTTCGTTTGTAAGAAACTGAATAAAAGCTTTTATATACTTGTTAATCTGAAGAATATGTTAAACATTGACTCACTTCTTCAAATATATCACGCATTGGTATATTCAGCTATATCTCATAATATTATAGCGTGGGGACAGGCATCTGAGATCACTTGAGTATTTGTTGCTCAAAAGCGTATACTCTGACTAATATTTGGCATAAAAGGTCACAACTCTTGTAGGGATATTTTCAAAAAATACCAAATCCTAACTGTCGTATCTATTCATCTATTTATACTTCTGTGTTACATATTCAAGAATAAGCATCTGTATCCTCTAAACAGTGATTCTCAATCACATAACACTAGATGTAAAAACGACATCAAATTAACTAAACACAAACATTCGTTTTATGAATAGTCACCGAATAATGCTGGCTGCCGTTTCTTCAATCGTCTACCAGACAATATAAAAAAAGCGAGTTCCCAACACTTTTTAAATCTCACCTGAAAGAACTTTTAGTCACACAATGTTTTTATTCACTCGATGAATTCGATACGTATTTATATGGACTGTAAGTAAGGTGACGATGTAATTATAATTGATATTGTATGCCTATTTTATATAGCCAATGTATTTCACTTGGGTTGGTACTCTCATCACTTGTAACGACATGTCCCATCTTGTTTATACACTAGCTTAAGGGATCAATAAACATTTTATTTTATTCTATTTATTTTAATAGAAAAATGTTTACAAGTGGTACAAGCTATCCACAGAAGGTAGAGAAGATGTGAATAACGACGCTCGCCCTGGACGCCCCAGCAAATCAACAACCGATGAAATTGTTGAGAAATTGAAGAAAATCGTTATGAAGAATCGTTAAATCACTATTAGAGAAGCTGCTGAGGATGTTGGCATATAGGTTGGCTCATGCCATGCAATTGTTTAGACATTAAGCGTGTGGCAGCAAAGTTTGTTCCAAAATTGCTGAATTTTGACCAAAACAAACCGCCGTATGGGTATCGTTCAGGATCCAGATTTACTTGACAGTGCCATGACTAGTAACGAATAATGGGTATATGGTTATGACATCAGAACCGAAGTCCATTCGTGCCAATGGAAGGACCCAGGAGAGCCAAGACCAAACAAGCACACCAAGTTCGATCAAATGTCAAGATTTTGTTCACTGTTTTCTTCGATTACCGTTTCGTAGTGCATCAGGAGTTCTTGTCACATGGTCGTACGAACAATAAGGAGTATAATATTTGAGTTATGCGCCACTCGTGAAGGGCAAGTGGCGCCTGAATGGCTTTTGCATCACGATAATGCACCTGCTCGCTCGTCATTGCTTGCTCGTAATTTTTTGGCCAAAAACAACACCGTTATCACGCCTCAGCCATCGTATCCACTAGAGTTGTCCCCCTGCGACTCCATTCTGTTTCCAAGATCAAAGAGACCCATGAAAGAAGGGAGTTTTGCGAAGATTGGGGAAATTTCGGCATTATGAGGCGAAGTTCAGCGGGTGGTCGAACACCTTCATTTTTTTAAATGTTTGTCTCATTGGGGCATCCGGACATCTCTCACCCACATACATTTCTGACCAGAACTTTTATCTCCAATTCACCCTTAACTCGGGATACTCATCGAACCGATAGAAGTGTGCGATAACAGTTATGGAAGTGAATAGCATAGAAAACGTAACATTTTCCACAGAGATCCAATCTATTTGAGTGAGAATAAGAGACTTGGTTAAATGTGTGCCAACAGCCGCTATCGGAAGAGAGTTTGAAATAGAACAGCTTGGGTGTCTTTTCAGATGTCTCAATTCATTAGATCTGATAGTTGACAATGTAGGGTGTTAACAAAGCACTCGTCATCGAACAAGTTTCCAAGTCTTCAGGAAGCTACCGGCAGCCAATGATAATCTACGTCACTCTTCTGATAGCGTTGTCCGCTTACTGTCCTACTGTATCCCTATTCCCTATCCCCTACACATCGTGTCGACCGAAACTAACAACTTTTAGTCCATGCGCTAAGCTTCCTTTGTTTGGAACAACAATTTTCTCGTACATTGACGTTCGTAGGGGTCAAACTCTCTAGAACATAAATCCAAAACCTACGTCAATTTGGCAAAAGCTACGGAAAACACAAAATCAACAATCGATCATATATTTGTCAAAATGAAAATTGATATAACAAATTAAACTGAAATTGTACCCATAATATTCAAAAGTAACATGAAAGACCACTATTTATCTTTCATTTATATTTCAGTATACATGAAAAATCCTTAGATGCAGATAATCCTAACAAAATCACTAATATTGATTATAAAAAACTGAAGTGTACTGATAAATGAAAAATGGGAAAACACTCTCAACTCAAATGATTCTCAATCAGCCTACCAACTATTCTTCGACAAATTAAATAACTACGACACTCTTAACTGAAGTAAAAATTATGAATAAAAAAAATATGAAGAACTCAAAACCATGGATCACCATATTCAATTCAATTCAATTCAATTCAATTTATTTATATATTTGTTTGGTACAATATCTACTATAAAAAGTACATCATAAACACAAAGGAAACATAGAACATACCTAAGCAATGAAAGCTTGTATTGTAATATTCTATTTTTCCATTTGGGTATCTTAATTTACTTTTTTATACAGTGCGAGTTTCGAAAAATAATGATAATATTGATACTATTGAGTAGATGAATTTTAAATTTATTATAAGAATTATTTTATATTAGTCAGGTTGGTTAGGATAATGGGAAAGAGGAAATAAGAAAGAATAAGTAATAAGTTATAGAGTAATAGAGTAGTGTATACCAGTTGAAAATTAAATTCAGTGTATCGTTTTCGAGAATAAAACTTTTAACATTATGTTTGTAGTTCGCCATTTTTGTTATATGCTTAACTTTTAGAGGTAACATATTGTATAGTTTAGGTCCGAAATAGAATAGTAATCTTTGTGTATGACTCTTTCTGAATTTGAGTATTCTGATAGAAAAATTTTCAACAGATCTTGTATATTTTTCAGCAAGAGTTTTTCCGTAGTCCTGTTTGTTTTTGAACATCCACTGAAGGCATTGATAGGAATATAGACGCCTGACATTCAAGATCTCGAAATCTTTATATAGCTGATGAGAATAACCTAGGTTTCGTCAATATAATTTTCATTAAAGTGTTCTGTGTTGTTCGAAGTCGATTTATTGTTTTATTATACATTCCACCCCAAGCATTTATACAATATCTCAGGACAGATTCCGCTAGAGATTTATATAATATAAAAATATTTCTATTATCCAAGATATCTCTTAATTGATAGAAGCTTTTAATTAACATTCTGAGTCTTTTCACTACGTAATCAGACTGAGCGTCCCATCTAAGATGCTGATCTATCATAAGACCTAGATATTTTATATTTATCAACCTTTCTATCAATGGACAAGAGCAATTTTGCGTTTCACACCCTGTTTGATGTATACTCAAAGTATTTTTTTGGCAAATCATGTCTGTTAATATCGCGATTTTCTGAGAAATAAATTATTTAAGATCTACTCTATCGAAACTGAAATTGAACACAAAATTTCAGAAATAAACTCAACACTTTAATCAACTGAACAAAAAAAGAATTCTATCAGAACAAAACACAGGGAGCCGTAAAAGATGTGGCCTATCCTTATAACTCCATTTCCCAACGTACCCCATAAATAAAAATACAGTTAGATCTGGCGTGGTCAAAGTACTCTTCTTGACGTGTCAACTGAAACTGAAGCTCTCATTTCTGCCGTGTCATTATTTATAGTGCTGATTTTTCGCGCACTTTCTGTAATGGCGGGTTCGCGCGTACTTCCTGCGCGATTTGGTTGACTTAGCTTTGTTTTGGCGCTTTTCATTGCTGTGTGCCAGATCTTTGGTAAATATGTTGTATTTTCCTTTTTGTTGAAGTTCTCTTACTGTTTGTTTATTTCTATGGCTTCTAAATACATTCTTGTGAAATATATAAACCAAGAAATGTGTTTGGTTACATATGGTTGAATGAATCATCCAACGTTTTGGAGTAAGTATCAAGTTTGTGTTTGGCTGAGTCCAATTATTGAAGTTGAGGTCGCTCAATTTCTGCGGCTTCAGCTTTGGAGGGCTAGATTTATCCGGAATGTTGTTACAGCATTTCTATGGTATCAAAACTGGGTGAGATCCTCACCAAACAGTTGACAATTTTGAAAATCTGGAATCTGCTTGAAATTGTGTTATTCCAATAAAGGCATTATTCTCAGTTTCAAGGGTAATTGAAGAGTTTCCGTTTATCAACTCAGTTTTGATGTCGTTGTGAAATTGACAGAACATGATGTAACCCTGTTCTATTCTCAAATATTGGGATAGGGTAAAACTTTTATAGGGTGTAAACCAAAGGTTTAATCAAAGGTATATTAAGGACAAATACCAAGTTAGAATTAGTTTGAAATGCTTCTATTTCAATTGTTTCAAGATATTGGGCTATTTTGTTTGATTTTGATGAAAGTGAAAGGTTGTTCCTTCTTAAATTCTGAGAAATTGTCAGTGAAGCATTCACTAAATAATCTGGTGTTATGATTAATGAATAATATTCATTCATGCAAATGTGATTGAATTCAAAACATCATCTATCCTTTTTTGGATGTTCCATGAGTTTTTCACAAATTTCAACAAACTTTGCTTTTACATGACCTATTTCATCATTAATGTCTATTATTGATCGTTCTATGACTTAAATGTCCTCACTGAATGTTTTTTCATCAATTTGCAAATTGAATTTATTTTGCAGCTCATCTTTTAATTGTGATTCTTTCACGTATACTTTTTCACCTATTTTATCCGATAATTCACTAGAAATTATCAAGTCAAAACGAATTTTTGCTTTCTTTTTGTTCCATTGTATTTTTTCACGTGCGACTTTATGATAATGATATGATAATACGTTAAGAGGGTGGTCGTCAGGGTATTCTGTTTGATGCGGTCGTATCATTTCTATGTCCCAATATAGCATTATCGAATTGTCGTCCATATTCGAAATGAATTCGAAATGTGGTTGCATAGTGTTGAAAATATAATAACAATGTTTCTTGTGGGCCTATTTGGAATTGGATAGTAAGTCTATTCAACGATAGTAGAAGAGTTTAGTAATCGTGAAGGTAACTCGGTCATCATCTAAATGAAAAATTTCAGAGCATACTGAGCATGTTTTCGTTATTATTTTAGATTCTTCCCCGTTCAAATGTCCTGATCGAAGTTGTTTTTCAATTTCGAATTCCTGATCTGCATAGTTTTGTTCACTTTTCGTTTCATTTGTATAATTCAGAGAGAACTTTTGAATAGGTTCAATTTTTATATTCAAAAAATTGACGGTCCTTGGAATTGCATTTGCTTTTATAAACGAAGTTAAAAATTCACCGTTTTTATTTATTTTTACCGGGGCGTTTGGTAAACGGACGTTTTCCATATATTGTGCTCCTAATATAGCATCAATTTTGGACAATTTGCATTTTAATTTGAAAATAATTCCAGATCGGGGTTCAATTTGGATGATATTCGGAATTTCGTCTTGTAGATATTGGCAGTAATGACATTTGCTCTCGAATGCATAACTATCAGGGTTGTATTAAAAAATATCGTCAATTTCTGCGGTTGACGTTTCTGGGTTTAATGTGACTTGATGTTTCATTGGGGAGTTAGATAGCTGATAGTCATTGTTGGTTTAGGTTTTGTCTCATTACCGGGGGTCTATTCAAATTTTGGTTTTGTGTTGTTATGGATTGACTTGATCTAAAGTTTAAAGTCAGTTGGAAATTTCACCTTTGAATATTTTGTGAAAAACTTGGTTGATTTTAATGACTCTGTTTCAAACGACATTCGTCCCTGTCCCTGTCGTTTATAGAGATTACAACATTTTTGTTGTGCGGGGTTTAATTTTTACTGTTGGAACTAAGATACTTGTGATTCTATTTTGATTGTGATGGCCGGTGGATTTCCTGCGCTCATTATGTGATAGTGGGTTCTACATCGCTTATAGGGTGTTTACCATCATGGTTTCAATGAGATTCTGCCGGATCTGTTTCTCTTCGTGAGTGAGTGGTTGTTTTTCAATTATCACGTGCATTTTCGCACTGTGAATTTGAAGTCTGGTAATAAAAGGTGAAACTGGAACATCTGACGTAGAACCAAAAAAGTTTTCTTGATTTTATATATGATAATCTTTTCGCTAGCAAAAAATCAATCATTTGCTCAATTGTGTGGAGGCTATTTTCTGGCCCTGGCCTGCAGGTTTTTATGCCTGTCGCTTCATCTACTGCTGCGTTGGACATTTTCGAAGGCAATGTGGTAACGGTCGCAATACCTGAACTGGTGCTCGGGTTCTTGTTCCTATTGTATCTAAAGCGTTAACTCGTTGGATACAACAGAAACAGGAACCCGATACAAGGATACTTTTGGGACAAATAGATTGATACCTTTATTTCAGTCAGCATAAAATACTGAAACTGATTCGTCTATATCGTCTATATATTTCTTGACCTTGCTAAGGCCTTTGATACGGTCTCACATAATATCCTTTTTAAAAAATCAGAATACTACGGAATTCAAGGTATCGCATTGGACCTATTGAACTATTTGAAATACAGAACACGAATAATAAAGATTGGAAGGGAAGTGAGCTCAGAATTGACTGTTAAAATGAGTATACCATAAGGGCCTATTCTGGGGCCACTTCTTTTTTTGGTTTATATGAATAAAATAGTTCAAATACGAGACTTGTCGTCCATTATAATATGGTATGCCGATGACACAGTCTTGATGTATAATTTGAGTTCGCACAACTAAAAACTCACTTCGAACCAGATATGTCTAACCAACCAGACAAACTAGAAATGAAGAAATAGCAATACATCATACATTTGAAAAAGCTGTAACACAGAGAACGTTTTCCTTTTTCGGTCCAAAATTTTACAATGTAATACCAGTACATTAAAAAAATGACAAGGTAAGGAATTTCAGAACTGAAATAAAGAACTATCCTGAAAAACAAGGAAACTTTCTATAAAATACAACGATAGTAGTAAATACACCCACCATTTGCTGCTATCCTTGCCCTCTACAAATCGTCAAATATCTTTCAGAATTTTGGTAAAAATACGTGCACATATTAAATACACTGGTGTATGAAGTTATGCTCTACACTAAACTTAGTAACATTCCTTATTTTTTATTTTGTGAATCTTTGCCGGCCAAAATTTTTAAAATTTTTAACATAGGTTATGTACAGAGTACTAATAGTTTTTTTAGAGAAGCCCTGGATACAAAATACACAGAGGGTTCCAAGAACTTTGCTGCTCCAGGCCCAGATGGGCTGAACACTTATTGGTGGAAAAAGCTACCAAGCACCCACCGCCATCTGGCCAGAGTTTTCAACT
>WOGR01000446.1:728-25664 GCA_015342045.1 Leptinotarsa lineolata | reverse complement strand
TGTCACCCATATTTGGATTAATGCAATCGAGAGACATGGACAGTCAGCATTCGTAATATCACATACTCGCGGTAAACTAATAGTGAGTCAAAACAATGGGTGGGTGGACGAATTATGAATGATGATATCATATCTGTATGTGTTGGTTTACGATAAATTGAAAAATCATGTTTAATGTTATCTTTCTTTATTGTCAAGTCCAAAAAATTTATAGAGTTGTCCTTTTCCATCTCCATGGTGAATATGATGGAAGAGTGGAGAGAATTGATGAAATTCAAGAACTTAACATAAGATAAGCCACGCTGCATCTGAAGGAAGTAAACATGGAAAAATTAAATGGATAAAAATAGAAAGAAAAATATAGTACAACAAAAGAGACGTGGCCAACATACATCTCAAAGTGATACATATACAACTTATTTGTAAACTCCACTACATTGAATTTCAAATCTTGGACTCATATATTCGTGAAAAAGTTAATAGTATTATTCATAAAAAGTTTTTAATGCAGAGAGAGAAATTGGATGTTTTAATTTGGAATAGACCACCGAAGAAAAAGAAGAAGACCAAAGACAGTGGACTATTTTCGCAACATAAGTTCTTTGAAAAAATTTATCAACCTTACGAACACCAGTTTCACAGAACAGGAAACTTGTCTATTGGAAAAAGGTCTCAATTACAATATTAAACCCAACATAAATTCGACAAATTTAGAAGTTTTGGGAATTGGCACAGATATTGCGTTGATGGGGACATGTCACGCCAAAAAACATATTGCTGCGGAAATTTTAAAATCTGAAAAGATGCATAAAGTAGGTTCAATCCGGAATTGAAACTAGTTTAGTCCATAAAAGAGAAATCGACAGCAAATGACATTGTTATGACGCGAGCTGATAAAGTACGGAGTACATACGTGTGTGCTCTCTGTCTCTAGAGTACGCCGACGTCACAGGCGACCACTCTCGGTGTTTGTGCGTCATAGTGGTGGGGGGAGAAACAGATGAGCTCACAGAAAGCAGTGTGAGTATTCATTCGTGGAAGGATCTTCGTAGAGTGCAGTGAGGTGAAGTGCTCGTGTTAGTGAATAGTGGGATGGCTGTTGTGCGTGTGCAAACTAGTGGGTACGTTCTAGTGGTGGGGGAGGGACAGATGAGCTTACTGAAAGCAGTGCGGGTATTCATTCGTGGCTGAAACTTCGTGAAGTGTAGATGTGAGTTGTAGTGAGTGCTCGTTTTAGTTGGTGAATTTTAAGTGACTGGTGTATGTGCGTGTGTCTACTCTATGCAAACTAGTTTGCATAACCCACTCTTTACCGTGTAAACAATCTATTTTTCATAGTCATGAAGGATGTACTTAGTATACATGGAAGATATGAGAGATTTGAGCCGGTTCTATGTTTTTACCCACCACCACTATGACATCAATAATGAATAATTAATGACAAGTGGTGTAATGAAGGTGACTTTGAACAACAAAATAATCTACCGTGTATGTACCTTCCCCAAGGTCAACCAATTGTCATGACGTCACACCCAATGAGTCAGGCAGAGAAAATATTTTCAGCTATGCACCAGACATATCTTTCAAGGTCACACCTAATTATGCACCAGAAATATTGTTCAAGGTCACCCTAATTACATCAATTATCATAAATTAGTCATTAATGATGTCATAGCTTAGAACCGGCTCAAATCTCTTACTAGGCAAAACAGTCATAGCCATGAAGAAAGAAGATTACGTAGAGAAAACTAGAGATTTTCTAAATGCTGGCTTTTACGATAATCTCAGAAACGACCCTAACTGTTTATATCAGGGAGAAGTCGAGCAAACTTTCAAAAATATTCATTGTGTCATGGATGAAACAGAAAAATATAGATCGTTAGTCATGAACCCACAACCACCGGTAGTTTTTTTTGTCACAGCTCCTTCAATATCTGAAAAACTCATCGCAATTATTCAGAGCCACAACAATTTCAGATCAAAATTCAGTTTGAAGGATTCATATCATTTGATCATTGAAATTCAAGATATTACACTCCCAGATAATGTCATATTGATCTCATTCGATGTAAAGAATCTGTTTCCCAGTATTCCTCCGAATGAAACGATAACTCTTATAGAGAATCTATTGGACGAAAGGTCTATCAATCCTGTAGTGAAACAGGAAACATTAGACTTACTTACGGTTTGTTTGTCACAGAATCACTTCCAATTCAATGAAATTTTTTACTCATCCAGCAAAGGTCTCATAATGGGAAACCCACTTAGTCTCATTCTGACAGACGAATTGGAGCGAAAAATACACAGTAACCCAGTGGTAAGAAGTTTCTTGTATTGGTATAGATATGTAGATGATATCCTGGTATGTGTCACAGGAACGAACAGACTATTGATTATGTTCTTGAATTTCATCAACTCTCTCCACCCTTCCATCACATTCACCATGTAGATGGAAAAGGACAACTCTAAACATTTTTTGGAATTGACAATAACGGAAGTTAACAATGAACACGATTTTTCAATTTACCGTAAACCAGCACATACAGATATCATCATTCATAATTCGTACATCCACCAATATCAGCACAAGGTAGCAGCATTCAACAGTATAATCCACAGACTGAGAAATATTCCTCGGTCAGATGCGAATTTCAATAAGGACCTGAACATAATAAAAAAAATAGCTGTCAACAATGAATACGATAGCAGTCTAATACATTCTCTATTATCAAAAAAGTTATACGGTCAAGCTTTGAAGAAAGTTTACCCAATTCGGAGAGAGGGGGATGGAATTTATAGAACCTCAACCTACTTGGGCTAATCCACTATGGATATTTCAAATTTTCTGCAAAACAAAGGTGTAAATATTGCTTTCAAGACCAACAACAGCTTAGGCATGCACATTGAGAATAACAAAAATAAAAGTTCAGTTTCAGAAAAATCGGCAGTGTATAAATTATCATGTGGGTAATGTCCAATATTTTATATAGGTCAAACTGGAAAAACATCCAAAACCCGCATAAAAGAACAGAAGAGGAATAAAAAGATTAAAATGGTATTAATTTACAGTTTCATTTATCACCTATAGGTCTAAAAACATACAAATAAAAAATTATTAAGAAGTCAGCAAAAATCAATCATCATACAAAATACACTTTTATAGTCTTTAGTGCGAAACTTGTTGTTGTTTGCCTGTGATTGAAATATCAACATTAGGAGTAATGGAACTTATCTTCACTCTTAAGTTCTCTTATTCTGCTTCTGTATTTATTATTTATGTACAAGAGTTTCGAAAATCCACTCTCACACAAGTAACTCGTAACAAATGGCATAAAAAATAGCAGAGCTTGCCGGAAGAGCAAAGGGTACTCGGTTTTACATCCGATACAGAAATTAGTTAAAGATTTCTCTTCAAAATAATCTTTCATGGAACTATCTTCTCTAAGGTCGATAAAACGTTCTTTTAGTTCCATTTCATTTGGTGAGGTTCCCGAAAAAGGATTTCTGATTCAGTCCACTGTTGAATAATCCTCAGAGAAATACTTCTTAAAGCTTTTTGAAGGCCTTCCAAGTGAACAACGCCTGATTTGTTGAATAATGTTAGAAGACAGTTTCATTTGAGATTAGGATGTTGCCAAGACGTTCGCGGTGAACATTTTGAACATCTACTACGTTAACATCAATAGTTCTTTTTCGTGAATTTCATCAGTTCGGACTTCCATTGTCTAATGTTGTATAAAATGATTTGAAATCCCTGAAATAACCAATACAATTGAAAATTAAAAAATAGCTGAAAAAAGCAAATATATTGAGAAAAAACCTAAAACGAAATTATGGTAAAATAAAACACAAGTAAAAAAAATTGAAGAATTTAAACGAAAAAGAAATTAATGCAATTAAAAATTAAGCGATTTCAAGTCACGTTACTCCACGACGTTTCGATTGTTAGAATCCAGAATCGTCTTCGGGTGATGACCCCATAATTTCATTTCAGATTTTTCTTGCCTAATATATTTGCTTTTTTTCAGCTATTTTTCAATTTTCAATTGTATTGGTTATTTCAGGAATTTCGAATCATTTTATACAACATTAGACAATGTATGAAACTGTTTCAGTTTCAGTTGACATGTCAAGAAGGGCATTTCAACCACGCTACTGAAGATGCCGGAGTTGCAGTCGAAACGTTTGAAGATTATAACCAAAGAAAACCATGGCCAAACCCGGAAATCAACCAGGTAAAAAGGTGTTTTATATTCAATTTTCAAATATTCACTTGAACAAATGTAAAAATTCATTGTCTCTTGAAAAACGAAATCAATCACTTATAATACTGCCTTTTTGTTTTTTTAAAATAAGTTTGCTTTGCTATAAAGTAGAATCTTATATCTTTACTGGGTGCATCAACGATAGGTGGGTGGACGATAGATACAACAAATGTTTCAGAAAAAAGGTGTAGAGATTATTGAAAGCTATGTGTCAATCATAATTACTAATATACAGGGTGTTTAATTATTGTATTTAAGACCAGATATTTTAAATCTATCGAATTTCTTGGGCGAAGTGCTTTTTAAATATATACATGATTGTTGATAATTGTTTGATTGTATAATTGTTTGGGTTTATCCGGTTGGTTCAGAAGTTATAGTGAAATTTATGTCTAAAAATAGGTTCATTCAACACAACAAATGTTACCTGTATCATCAGTACCTCTCAGATAAGTTATTGATGATCCAGGTAACAGTTTTGTTATCAACATTGACTATATTATTGTTTATTTGAAGATTTGTTTGTCAAACTGCGTCAATTTGGTTGAGAATAGTTTGATAAATCAAAACCGTTCGTAACACATGGAAATCATAGTAGAAATTAGACAAAAAGTTATTTTCTCTTTCGTATATTTGAATAAATATAAAATTTGTTGACAATTCCTATGACGTTCAAATGTCCCAAGGGTGATATGATATAACTGAAATTAAATGATCTACAATTCGAGTAGATGTTACATAAGCCAGAAGAATAATATAATACAATGAATATACGATACTAAAGTTTTCGAAAGAGATGTTTCAGAAATACAGATTGATTGAAAGAGTTTTTTTTGCTCTATTATAAGATATATAATAATCGAAATTCCAGGAGAAATTGAAGATAGACTTAACTAATGACTTTTTCTTATTTTGCTTGAAAACCAGATACATTTCCGATAGAAATCAAGTGTGGACAATTCCTACATTTTATGAAAGATCATAGTGTGGTTTCAATTACCGGGTGCTATTTGAAAAATCTTAGTGATCTCGAGTTTTTTTTTCACATGGTTAACTGGGTTTGAACCCAGTTAACCATAAATTTTTGAGATGCACTGTACAAAAAAAATTCAATTGAGTAAAAAGTAAAGTATTTCATTTGGAAAAACATAAGTTTGGTCTGTCACACATTTGATAGGCACCCTGTATATTAGTTATAATTATTCAAAGATAGTTTTTATCAATCTCTACAACTTTGTCTCTCCAATTTTTTTTTTGTATTTCTAATAGGAAAGCAGCTATCATCCACCAACTCTTTATTTTCAGAAATAGCTCTTGTTAATTCTGATATGTGATTTGTTTTCGAGAAGTTATCTAATTGATGAACCTGCACATTGGAAAAATATCAACATCTACAATATTTTTAAGAGTCTGATACAAAATGTTTTGTATCAGACAGGTTCACTAGAACCTAAATGACTGCTCTGTTTTGTTTGCGATACTGTAAATTATGAAAAGTTGTTGTATTTTGTAACTGCAAATAAATTATTATTATTATTATTATTTATCTCACCATGAGTTTACCGCACTTCAGTCGTCACTCGGCAATTTGAGTGCTTATTTCATTGGTTTCTACTTGCATGGTTCGAGCTCAAAGTACACATTATATTCCTAAGAGATCGTCAACCATATTCACGACATAGAAATATGCTGTAATAACTCATAACTCAAACGACTTTGCGAATTGGATTTTGGTGAAATATGTAGTGCGATGAAATCGATGAAGTGTAAAACATTGGTTCAACCTCTTAGGTACCATAATCTGATATGAAAGTGAAAAAATGCTGTGTCAGAATTTATTTATGAGTGTTTAATCTTAACGCAGCAGCTATTTGTCAGAATCTAGAGGTTACAAGAAGATACATTATCATCATTGTAGGGTACACGATAAACTTGTGCAGTTTACTCGAGAATGACTAAACCGGTCGTAACAAATAAAAATCTCAGTAGAAATCAGATAATAGTTATTTTTATATTGAGTTAAATGAGTATATTTTTGATGGCACATGAGAATGTTAAAATTCTCTTGAAAACACCAATTTTATACACGAAATACAAACAACATTTTTTGTATAACTGTGAATGTGAATTAACTAAATACAACATCGTCTGAAATATATTGAAAATGAATATTTCCAATACATCTTGACGTGGTTTTTTGTCCCGATAAGTTATCGCTTTCAAACGACTGTTGTCTTGAAAATATTATTCAGTTTTCAGTAAAATCGTATTCAAAAATTTTTCCTGTCTGAAAAAAATAAGTACAGAATAACTAAATAACACTTCTCTTTTTCATACATTTCATCCTTGATGTTATCAATACTTCCAATACAATTTCACAGCATCCAGCAGTCTTTCTGTGGCCTATAGAAACGGTTCATTGGCACGCCACGTGTTTGACTGTGTTTACTTGTAGTAACTTCAATTTCAAGTTATTTTCAAGAAGATGGATGTTAATTACAATAGTGGTAGTGATACCCGTTAGATATATCTGAGAAAACAACCTACGTTATGGAGTGTTTAGTCGATATTGAAAAGTGCATTGAATGTTAGGAAAATATTGATATAAGGAAGTTTTTATTAAGAACAAAAGCGTCGGATACCGAGGAAAGAAATCTAAAGTTTTATCAAGGGAGAGATGATATCAATAAATTATTTCAAGATGCTATTAACGAAACAGATTTACTTCATAAGGTACAGATATAATCATAATTTTGTAGGGTTCAGTAGTGGTTTCAATATTTTTTATTTGTAGGTTGTCCTGATTTTGGGTATAAGCGGTACTTGTCGCCAAGAAGAATTATTACATACAGTGCATTTCTTTAATATCCCCCCACCTTTTATTTTTTGAACGGGTCAACTCAACAAATTGAAATTTGGGATAATGAAATTTGTGCATGAATACTTTATTTTGAATTAAAATTGACAGATAAAACTTTCAAGATGGCGACTGGGCGCCATCTGGGAAAAAACGAAAGGGGGGTCTTGTGAAACATCTGTTCGAAGCTCCTGACAAATTCTTCACAACCCTAGAATATAATGTCAATATCTTCAACTACTATAAAATAGCAGAACTTCAAATAATTGCCCGAATACATTGACATTTAACTACGAAATATTAGGTAATAAGCTTGAGGTCAATTCAGAAGATGTTCGAAATGGTTGCCTTGAACTTTTTGACATATGAACAGCCTATCCAATATTCCAAGCCGAACATTAACGAACACAGTAACGTCAATATCTCAACAAATATTCATTATTTTCTGCCGCATATCCAATATTGAAGCAGGTTCAGTTTCGTACACCTTTTGCTTCAAATAGCCCTATAAAAATAGTCCAAAGTTGTCAAATCTGGCAAGCGGGCTGGCTATTTTGTAGGAGCTTGACGGCCAATTCAACGACCAAGAAAAGTAGTACTCAAATAGTTCCTTACTTGTCTGGAGTAATGTGGTGGTTTTCCATCTCGTTGGAATATAATATCCATATCGAATTCACTTGGATTCGCTTCCACGACTTCAGTGGTGAGAGTATCAACAGTAGTTTCCAGCATATTCAAATACAGTTTTCCTGTTAAATGTTGATCAATGAATAGAGTTCCTACAATATGGTTTCCCGATATTCCTGCATAAAAATGTTGATTTTTTCTGGATATTGGGTATGTGTTTCCCGGAAAACGTAAGGGTTATCTGTGAAAATTGCCGTTTGAAAAAAATGTACATTCGTCACTGAAACAAATATTGTGGAGATAAGTAGGATGCCTTGCAATGGTTTCCGTCATGATTCCGTAGAATTCTGTTCTTCGATCAGGGTCATCTTCAGTTAATTGGTGTACCATTTTGTTTTTGTATGGATAATACCTATTTCTCTTCAAAAGTCTCCACACAGTAGGAGAAGACACCTCATAAACATTCGCGTCGGAATAAGTAGACTGTTCAGGATTTACTACTATCTCACCAATTACTTGCACTTGCTGTTCTTCCGGAATGGACGGATGACTTGGGGGCTTTTTGTTATGTACGTATACTACCGGTTATTGTGAATTTGGACTCTTTTCTACAGATAGGACGTTTCGTAAAACGTTCATTGAAAATCTTTCCGGTCTCGTGAAAGTTACGCGTCGCACCGTAAATAAAAATCGCTTCAATTTTTTCTTCCAATGAACAAGAATTGACCATTTTAGAGATTGTTGACGTGGTATACCTTTCTACTAGTAAAACCGAAAACTAAATGAGAATATTCTAACTGAACAATGATGTTCATTATCGTACTGAAATTTTTTGTCGTTTTTTCAAACAGAAAAATAACTTAACAAACCTTATCGGATTGTTGGAATTGCCATATGGCAGATAAAAAGGAACATTTCTAGAAATATCGATATTAATGTGCTTGTCTTCAGGAAATGATTAAAAGTTCCGTCATTTTGTAGGAGGTGAAGATATTGACTTTATATTCTGGGGTTGTGAATTATTTGTCAGGAGCTTCAAAACAATGAATCACAAGACCCCCTTTTCCATTCAATTTTCTTTCCCAGATGGTGCCCAGTCGCCATCTTGAAAGTTTCATCTGTCAATTTCACTTCAAAATGAAGTTTTCATGCATTCATTTCATTATCTCAAATTTAAATTTTTTAGTTGACCCGTTCAAAAAATAAAAGGGGGGGACATTAAAGAAATGCACTGTATATAGTGATGTCATTGAATATGCTGGATCTATATTGATTGATAAAATACCTGATACGAAGACATATTGCGCAAGAACGTTTACTGTTTTAAATTCTGAATATATTGATATATACCGCAAGTATAGAGCACTACGGCCGCCTCATACAAAAAGTAACAGATTATTTTTGAAATATTCGAGAGGAAACTGTATTAACCAACATGTGGGGATGAATAAAATAGGAATAATTCCAAGCTTTATTGTAAAGTGGCTTGGAAAAGACATGTGTAACTAATCAATAGAGATGCAGAAATGTCAAGTTTTTTGATAGTCGTACAAAAAAGTTATTTCCTCTATGAAAAATGAGAAATGAAAATTTTTCATATTCTATAAGGACATTTTAATATGGAAGTTTGAAAATAACCTTATAGGACAAAACTGCAATGACTTCAGTTACAAATAAATGTGGTGAAAAACATAGAAAATTTTCATTTCTCATTTTTCATGATGATCCCTTACCACGTAGTAACGGCTACATTCATCAATTTTTCATTTCCTCTATTCTATAAACTTTTGGACAAGAAACGAGCAGCTTCGTTATTTTTGATACATCTTCAAGTAATTGCTACAATGCTCTTCCGCTTTCAAAAAATAGAGCAATGTGAATTTACGTCACGTGCTACTTATAGTAAAGACGAATTTTTTATTCAAAAGCGTTTTTTCATACTTCTGAATCGTGGGTTCAATATTTCGTTAAACGTACACAATGAAAAAGCAGTATTTGCTTCTAGTATTTCCAAAATGAGTTTTGTTCCATGATATGATGATATATCGTTAAGATAAGAAGATAGTGCCATTTAATTTTTTTAATCGATGTGATGTGATGATTCGAGTTGAACCTGTTGAATATCGTAGTATGCTAGTGCTCGACACCAGTCACCGGAATGGAGTTTTTTTTCTAATACTTTGGTTTTTACTGATTTTAGAAAAAAGTGCGTGCGAGTAACGTTTACTTCCTTCTATATTACAAATGTGGTATGAATTCAGTATCTAATTTTTGAGTGGTTGAATTGTTTGTTTGTTTTTTCATTCTTCAATTTGGTATAGCTTGGCTCCTGCTGGAAGAGGTATGTTGAAAGCATCACATCAATCACGACCGAATGAAGGAATGACGTCTGTTTCCGTTACGTGAAGAAATGATGTTTTTGGTCGACAATTGAAAGATTCAACTACTACTTTCGCCATCTCAAAAGTTTTGACTGTCTGCATACGCCACTAAGTATTAGTTTGTTCGAGAGACGGACTGCCAATCTGTTTTCCCAGCTTTTTACCACATACGGAATGTACAGCTTCTGGATCACAAAGCAAATCCATTTTTTCACCAATGATTACTGTCATGAGCATGATTTTGTTCAAGGAATATATGTCCCGTACATTTGTTTTGTTACTAGAGCTATAACTATTATCACTCTCCTTGCCCTCCTTCGGTTCTGCGTCATGTACTTTTTCTGGTTTTGTATTCGAGAATGTCCCGTTGTTAGGCAAACTTTCGAGAAATGATTCAATGCTCCACATGTTGAGCACTTTTTATTTTCAACAGGATATGATTTTTCTTTCCTGTGGCATATTTCTACACATGATAAACAGTCTTTTTTCGTGTTCAAAATTAGAGTGTTTTGTGTTTATTTCGCTTTAAAGGAATCCATGCCCACTTTCGATTTCGAATTTTTTTCAGGAAAAAAATCTATACTAAATTGTTTCAAAATCATGGAAAATGGGATACCCTCCGGTAAATATAGGTTTTTTGAAATTAGGTACATTTTCAAAACATTACATTTTCAAATCAAACCTTTGAGAAGTAAGATAGAAAATGGAAATACGGTAACTAGTTCGTGGCGCCCTCTAATCGCCCGAAAATTCTTTTCCCGATCGCAAATGCTGGCGGCCAAAGGTCGTGAGGATTCTTATCTAACATGGTTTCCAATTAATTCACTACTACAGTGTGAATTTGTATTTGTTCTTTATCGAGGATAAATAAAGTTCCATTAAATACCTATTGTTGCTTTTGTGATCATGGGAAAGATGAAAGGATGGCTAGGCGCTGCGGAAGGAAAACGAATGTTCGCAACTGAGAAAAGACGTAGTCGTATAAATGTCGAAAATGAATAATTAATGGAAAGGTCAGTGTTTTTGGCTAATCAATTGATCAGTTTCATCTCACCATTTTGGAAAGTTAAGCGACATCATTACGACTCCAAGTTTTCTATTAGTTACATACTGAGCAACGACGGTTAGGGCAAATTCATTGGAATTCAACTTCACATGGATTTTTTTTGTTTGACAAAACAAGTATTCATGTTGATTCTATATTTATATTTTTCATACAGTGAATCATAATACAATTATCGAATGTAAATGGTGATGAAGTTTATCCATAATTCAACGCTACGAATATAAAATGAATGTATATCCATCCATTTCGCAACAAATTATATTGTTATCAAAGTTTAAATCTTTTTTAGGCGGATTGAAGTATTTTAGGCATCGGTAGAGGTCAGTATTATTTTAAACAGTTAACTAATTTGGTGATCCAATAATTTTTCTTGAAAAAAGGTTGGTTGGGTAACAGGATCAATTTCATCTTAGAAAAAAAAAATTGTTTTCTTGCCGACGTTTCGAATTCAATTGAATTCTTCCTCAGGGATCTGTAACAATGCATTTTCATAAACATACCTCCCACAAAGCTTATACGATTAGTATGGTTTCAATTTTATGAAAAATAATGAGTTGTTAATTAAATTACTCACCGAAAAGTAGTTTTTCCGTGTTGATATTACTATTTTTAAAACCATCATACATATTAAATACATTTAAAGAAGATAAAAAACATTGCAACATTTTCTTATGATAGTATTTAATATGTCTCATGGTTTTGAAAATAGTAATATCAACACGGAAAAACTACTTTTCGGTGAGTAATTTAACTAACAACTCATTATTTCTTATAAAATTGAAACAATATTGATCGTATAGGTTTTGTGAAAGGTTTGTTTATGAAAATGCATTGTTACAGAGCCCTGAGTAAAAATTTGATTCAATTCGAAACGTTGGCAAGAAAACATTTTTTTCTGAGAAGAAATTGATCCTGTTACCCAACCAACTCTTTTTAAAATTATTTTTAACGCTAATATATGCTTCCAGATCGTTGATCTGTTGGTATTGGGACATAAGTTGTCGAAGATTCATTAATTGAGGAATTACTTGAATTTTTCGAATATCCCTAAAAATTTCCGTTTTCATTACAAATAATCATATTGTCAACCGTCAACCAAGCAGTATCAAAATATACGTATAATTGAAATAGGTATACCCTTAGGGATACACCTACTTTGGGATATATTTATTTTTGATTGTAATTATTTTTCGTTGGTAGGATTCTCAGACAACAACAGTTATATAAGCCTTGAAAAAAGATATGACTATCCGATATTCTCAATGACAGCCCTTGTGATACGACTCATCAAGTAAGTGGTTCGAAACTCATCGATTCGTAGATCATTATTTGACAAAAATTGATAATCTTATATATAAGTCACTTTTTTAGGATGTCGTAGAAAAATAATTATTTAATTTTCACTAGGAGAGGGTCAACTACCGACAGTTCTAATAACAGCGAAGAGTCCATTTCCAATTTTCCAATTCATCTGTTCAAGTTTCCGTAACGTTATCCATTATATCGTGAAATATACCTTATAATACTCCTTTGTACATACAAAATAGAAGACGAAATAAACATATTTTTCAGTAATAATTTCAGTGATGTGTAGCAAAGATGTCTCTGCCGTAGTTTCACCAGTTCAAATTATAGAAACCACTGACAATATTTTCCAGAGGTAGAAATATATTCATTCTGAATTTTCTAGCATGAACGAAAATGTTTCTGCAGTATTTATACAGGCATATATATCTCTAAAGGTGTGACGTTTGGCAGATTTCGAATATTTATTGAAACAATTAGCGGAAGTCTTCGAGCGCCCACCATTCGATTGTACATTCAGTGATATGTATCCAATTCATGAATACAAAATGGGCTTGAAAACCGAATTTATTTCAGTATCATCGAAGATACTGCTTGGAACGTCATGAAGAAAGCAGACCAAGAAGAGGCTCGAATAGCTCAGGAATTGAAAGAGTTCGATAAAAGCGGTATACCCAATCATTACCGTTAAAGTTGATGGGACTTGGAGCAAAATACCATACTCCGTGAATCATAATTCAATTTTTGGAAGTGATAGGTAGCCAGTTGCTACGTGTACCGTATATCATTACTGAGCTCTTTTTTCACAGGTTTCTATACCTGAGGCTAGAACGAAAAAACTTTTATTCTTGTGCGTTAGAAATGAGTTTCATGCCGTGTGGTTGCCTTTCGCGGTTCATTTACCTGGATCAACAACCAGTATGGAATCCGATATCGTAGTTGAGACTTTCAAACGCAGCATCGAAATGCATGGTTTGAAATTCCATAAGTTGATTGGAGATTGTGATAGTAGTGTTCATCAAAAATTTGTAAAAGTTCGATATAATGGAACATTTCTGATACAAAAAATTTAATGTTGCAATCATATGATGATAAATTTTTCGAAGAAGATCTGGGAAATTTGTGATAAGTACCTGATTATATGACATGTTGAAATATACATCATCTGAAGCATTTCTTTTTTTATTTTTATTTCTGCAATGGAATGAAAAAAGTAATCAAAATTCAATTTACAGGTAGAAAGCGGAGTAATTCAAAAAATTTTGCCAGTACCTCCAGACCTGAGGAAACTAGTCGTCCAGGATTAGAGAAAAAACTTTATTGGTTCAAAAAGTTGAGAACATATGAGTTACTCTGTGAATTCACAAAGGACAATTTGTTATGTATAAGTAACTTGTTGTATTCAATAATTTTGCCTATCAAAAAACGAGCTGAGAAATTATATAATTTTAATCTTAACGTTTCGGAAGCTAAAATCTGCCCCCGTCTTCAGAAATGGACAAACTTCAGATGTGTAGGCAGTGTTTTCTACTCAACTTCTTAGACAGATCTCGAAGGAGGTTTGAAATGTGAATTATGTCAATATTGTTGATTGACTCCTGAAATATTCGATGTAGTGCCAGGTGTTCTTTGATATCAGTCTCTTGCTATTTCGCCACTATCCATACTTTTCTTGAAGACGGGTAGCTAAGTACGAGCTATCTCTAAGGACTTGTTCGAAATACACTTCTTCTCCAGATATGGGAATATCAGCTGATTATTTGAGTTTTCGTCTCTTAGAGTGAGGTTCATTGGTAAACATTCTCGTTTTGTTCGATTCAACTCGATGTTCACCGCCTGATTTCAAAATGTGTTCTGAAAATTTTGAACTGGTGACTTGCCCTTTTCATACGTGTATAAAGTTCCCCTTTACGATTTACATATTTTTCAGATTGTGGAAGGTGGAAATACCCAAAAGGGGTCGATAAAAAACCTCAAAAGTTTTTCATCACGTATATATGGACCGCATAAAAAATGTCCGCAGATAGCATTTTTCAAGTATTCACCAAAAGTAGATGAAGATGGACGATATTGAAGTTTATATCAAGTACTTAGTTTCTAATGTTTCCAGCTTGATAGCCGACCTGAATACCGATATCGTAAAAGAATACCTGGATACCATAATAAGGTGAAAGAATAAACTTTTCCTGTGAAATATCCTATGTGACATGTGGTTAAGCTGCTGCTTTATCATTCAACTCTGCTAGGGAATATTATGAAGTTATTGAAAAACACAAAGTTTCATTTCATACCAGAAGATATATAGAAAAGATGAAAAGAAGACGTGAACTTCAGAAAACTATGAGACGCAACGATGAAGACTTTCCATCAAAATTTGAGAAGGAACATGCTCTGCTAGACACGAGTCATGGCCCAGATGCTATTTCTGATCCTGATTTATCTACGAATCGATTCGAGCGGAAGAAAGATTTTCTCAATTAATTGAAAAACGTTTCGAAAGAGATAAAAGTCATTGAACTCAATACGAGAGGTCAATCTGATAATCTTTTATCGCAATAAGAAAAAAGTATTTGCTCAAGAGATTGACATTCTGGTGACATTCGCAAGATGCGAAAAACAACATATTGTATCAATAGGGTGAAAACCCTTCTTTATTCTACCTTTGGAGGGAATGCAAACACCAAAAATGGTACAGAACACGAGCCATTTGTAATTAGACAACTGGAGAATGATCCAAGGTAATACTTCAATGACACATTTGAGTAAACATTGAGGATTTCAATGTCACAATTTGAACCTTGCGAAATGTGTATTGATGAACACGAATCAATTTTTGGAGCCAGTCCTAGGTTGATAGGAGTTGATGCCATTGTTAAAGCGAGGTGCATCAAAAATTCACCCCCAAGGAAGCAATTGAGATAAGAATGGTAAATGTTTGTACTCTAGATAAAAGTATACATAAACAGTTGAAACATAATTATAATTATTACTATCAAGTACCAGTTGATCAAGTATCGGCCGATTCCATCCAAAATCATGTAAAAGGGCAACTACACATAACTCAACGTTTCTTGTGTTATTTTGTATTTCTGATAATAACTTCCAGGTTAATATGGAAAGATTGAAAAAACTGAAGCTGCGTATTGATCTCGAAATACATTCAACATCATATTTTTTATAAATGAATATATTTCAAATTTTTTCTTTTTTAAACAACGGAAAATATATCTACTTCTTTATTGTCTGCTACGAGGTTAATGCAGTTTCACAAATCGAGTGCAGCTGGGGATCATCCTTGAATTTATTATTTCTGTCGTTACGTGTGAAATGTTCTGAAAATCGACTTGATCGTTTGAAATCTGACTTTACATCATTTGTAATTTCAACATCAAACTGTTCAGATATATTCAAAAGTTATATCGACTGAAGCGAAGCTTGTTCCAAAATGAGTGCTGTTGCTCCAATTTCTTCCAGAGTTGCTATATTATTTGGATGTAACCTAACTAATTCATATTGCCAGGTCATGTTTTTAATACCAACAATTGGTTGATCTGGAAGACGTTTCCTCGAACTAACGGAAAATTCACAATTTCCTATCAGTCCACGAAGAGAGTTCATTAACCGTGTATTGCGAAAGTCACATAATTTGAGAGTTTGCTTCTTGAATAAATGTTCATGTGTTATTCTGGTGTGACCGATTTTCAAACGGGTTATTGTGATTTGATCTCTCCTGTTATTTGTGGTTTGCTTTTGCCACCTTTCTGTCCAAACCTAATAGAACTGTATAAATCTTCATGATAAACTTTATATACATTTATCGCTTCAGGGTTCTCAAAGGAGTTACGCGCCACAAAATCTGCCTTTTCGTTACCAAGAATACCAATATGAGGAAGAACCCATACTATTTCCACCGACCGACCGCCATGATGTAGTTCTTGAAGATCAACTTTGATTTGTAGGAGAAGCGGATGCTTTAGATGAAGCTGACGTACCCCCTTGACAGCGCTCAGAGAATCGGTGAAAATAACGGTATTTCTCACCATATGCTTTGCTTGATCTAAAGCCTGTTCTATAGCAAAAACTTCTCCAGAATATACGCTATATGTGGAAGGTAGTTTGTAGCATTGACTAAGTTCTCTATCGACTGTGGCAGATCCTACGCCGTCCATTGTTTTCGATGCGTCTGTGTATATGTGATTGAACTTAGCGTACTTGAGGGTAATATTCCTAAATTTCGCTTGGATGACCTTACTTGCAGTTTCATTTTTTGGAATGGAGGTGGATAGTTTAGTTGTATGGGATAAGTTGCCTCAAACATGAGGGAAACGGACATTCTGTGGATTCTGATGTGGAAAGGAGTAGGTAAATGTATCTTTCGCACAAATGTAGGGTTAATATGATCAGAAAACGTTCGCCTGTGAGTCAGGTTCTTTGGGTTTGCTGATATTCTGGCAGCATATTTAAGACTTAGGTAGTTTCGTCGTAGTACTAGAGGGGGTTCGTTGGCTTCTACATATAAGCTCTCTACTGGACTCCACACAGTGCTCCTGAGGATATTTTGATTTCTTCGCACCAGCATATGCGACAGCACCATAGTAAATTTTGGATCTGACTACTGCCCGATATAACCGCATAAGCGATATGCAGTCTGCTCCCCAAGAATGACTTGCTAGGGTTCTCATGAGCTTTATTTCCTTCTGTCATAACTGTTTCGGTTTATTCACTGTAATGTAATTCCTCAAAGATAAGTCCCAGAAATTTGTGGTCTTTGACAAATTCAAGCTGCTGGCCTTCGAGCATAATGGAGGAAAAGGTATCATAATTTTTTCTGGAGAAAATGATGCATTTAGTTTTTGTTGGGGAAAATTGCAAACCGGTTTTCTGCTATAATCCCTTAAGACCTTGTATTGAGTCCTGTAAGAGTCTAGCTGCGGAGTGAATATTTCTGCTGCTTGTATATAGTACAAGACCGTCAGTATACAGAAAAGGTTTAGTGGGTGACTGAATTTCCTTAAGTATATCATTTATGGAAACGAGAAACAGTGTTGTACTCAAAGATGAACCTTGTGGAATTCCATTTTGCTGTATTTTGGTATTCGATAGTACTTCATTGGCTCTCACTCTAAACAGTCTCTTCGAAAGGAAATTATTTATGAATACTAGAAGGTAACCTTGAACGCCCCATGAGTGTAGTTGTTTTATGAATTGTTTTCTCCAGACTCTGTCGCACAGGCACCACTTTCAGAGCTCCTTAAAGAATTTCCTGTAGTGCTTTTGTTTTGTCCTTGAAAAAAGCCACTTGTTTGCAGCATAATTATAAGGTTTTTCCAATAGATCCTCGATGAGGAGGTGTCCACCATTTTGTATTTAGAATGATGTTGCTTTACTTATCGTACTGTGCTCATCAAATACTTTCAACCAATGTCTATACTTGAGGATTAATATGGAAATCATGGATCACTATTTCGGGACATTTTCCATATTGAGGTCAGAATAACATCGCATTGCTTTCTGTAATCCGCTCACGAAATCTTTTCATTTGATACACATGTCATTTGGCTCACTATGGAAATGATAAATTACCATTGTGTGTTATCTGGCATATTGGATTCAAAATGACGGCATTATTTGATTTCACTTTATCAAATTTCAGCTTGATAGATCGAAGTTAACTGGTTCAAAATTCAATTTGAAGATTTGTCACTCACGAACTAATATAAATACAGGTCAAGTTGAATATAAACTTATAGAAATCTGATAATGTAACGAACAATGTTGGTGAAACTAGCGAATTGAAGTTGTTGAACTCCAAGAATGAACACAAGGAAACCATCAGAAAGAAGCCGTCTGAAAGAATAAGTAGAGCATTGCTCCAATTCAGCAAGGATCAGTTCAGAATAATTACAGAGCTACTCACTGGACATTCAAACGTTTATTTATATGTTTATTATTCATATCAACTGACAGGATTTAACTACAGGTGACGTCAGGCTTGCCGGTACGTATACAGGCTGATTCACGGTGGATGGCACATCAGACGTTTCTGGTGAACCAGACAACATATCACTTTCAAAATTCAATAAAGAGCTCATTTGGAAATCCTCCACGCAATTAAAATATTTTCGACAATGTGGTGTTGCCACTTCCATTAATAAGTAGTAGCAACTTTGATTTTTCGAATGGAACACCCTATATATAATATTAATTTTGAAATCTACAACATTTACCTGACAACTTTACTTGATATTTCCCAATACTTTTCTGTAACAGTGATCAAAAAATGATTAATTTCAATTTTTTTCTTTAGAAATTATGACTTCTAAAATTGTTTGAATTAAGAGAACATATACTTGAGTAAAAAACTTCGATGAGGGATTCAAATTATTCAGTAGACAGATTCATTTTTTGCTACTGCTGCGGCTGCTATACCATCCTTCCATAGTAGGAGTAAAATTGTGAAATTTTTGACTAAAGGCCTTAGTTAATGACCAGGAAGATCTAATCTGTTGGGAATGATGAACAGCTTGTTCTCAGTATGAAAGTATATGCCAGAATATAAAAGTATAACTTTTAGCGATTAATATTGTTGTTTGAAAATGAAGAACATTTCAAAAATTTTCATTGATCGTGTAATGGAAAATGAACACTGCAATGCATTGTTGAAAAATTGACAAATGAATGAATAATTGTTATAGAAATTCCTGGAACAGTACATTTCATCAAATGATAAAAGGAAAATCATCGAACAACTTTTTTTCGCTTGAACCTTTCAATTTTCAAAATGATTGATGATATTTGCAAATTTAAAATCTTCTGTAAAAATATTGTTCAAATTGTTCAAAAATCATGTGAAGTTGCATGCAAATCGAATTAATTGATCAATTTATTTTCGTGGCACTATTTTTTCCCAAATTCTATTATCATAATAATTCAAATATTTAGAATGATTTGTTCAATTTGTTATAAAAATATTTGTATAGAGATCAACTGTACCCATTCATTTCTCAGATTCAATTCCATCATAAGATCTGATAATATATAACCTTGAGAAATTGTTCAAATATTTCGGGTTCACACATAACACAAATACATAATAGATCAATAAACAATGATACAGTGCGATCTACAGACGTCAGAATAAATATTATATTCAAAACCTTGCAAATATGACATTTTCTTTGGTATCCCTCAATTCACAATTTGTAGAATTAGCAATGTCATATCTATGGATGGAAAATTTTATTTCGCCTCATTGTGAAACCTTAATCTTTCAAAACTACTCTAGCTTTAGTGTGTGTTACGGATTTATTTCCACTTTTTGAAAAGTTTTGACATATTTGAAATATCTTGATTTTGTTTTTCATTTCCAGGTTCTGCCTGTTGGATGTGCAACAAAACGGAATGAGCAATGGGAAGGAGGGGCGGAATTTTCAAAATAATGACAAACCACACTCACCGGAACAAAATACGGACACCTTCATGATTTCAGATTGATTTTTTTTTTTCATAAATTTGGCAAACAATATATACGGTATAACAAATATCCTCAAAGCTAGTTTTAATGAGAAATTTGTTCAAAATTGAAATATTCAGTTAGTTTCACTTTGACATTTTTGTTAATTGATGTCGAAAGTCTTGATTAATATCTTGTTTTGTTGATTCTTGTCACACTTTCTTTGGAGTCCAGAAATTTATGCATTTAATGTTGCTCTTATTCAGGGCAGAAGAAATCAACATTACGTGGCTAGCAGGGATAGAGTTTCACTCAGTACTTTGAAATGTATCGTTGCACTTTTCAAAATTCACGTCATGGAACAGATCCCCAGGAAAGAACAAACCATCGAGATCCGATCATTTTATGAAGTATTTATCACAAAAAAATCCTAATTCAACTACTGTTGAGATTTTAAAAAAAAATCAGCATGTCACGTAATAAAAACTAGAATCGACACATTCATTACTTGCAAAGCTGAACTTTTCGAGAATATCAAATATTTGGAATCAATATTGGAAACCGTGATCACAAAGGGTCAAACTGGACGATTACTCATAGTCATCCCCAGAAGAAACCATCTTAGGTGTACCCCAGGAAAGCATTCTAGGGCCCTTATTGTTTACTATGTTTATTTTTGATTACCCTACTTCCTTATCACATTGTCAGATACGCAGATGGTACACGGTTATACTTGTCCCATAACACTGACACAGAAAGTTGCTGAGCCGATATAAATTCAGATTTGCATAAAACATTCCTATACTCGGAGCATCATGGACTGAAAATTAATTTAAATGAAACTTCATGGCTTTATGCATAGGATCTCAAGGACAAATAGTTGAAACGTGATCTGATGTGAGAAACATTTCTGAAGTATCACTCTTCAAACTCAAATCGCTATATAAATTCAAGTATCAGTTATCGAAAAAAAGGAACTAAGGCTGGTTAAAACTTTAATTCACCCCCATATCGAGTATTGTTGTTCGGTCTATTGGAATTTTTTGCCGCAATATAACAAGCTGAAGTTACAAAGCATACAAAATGCTTGCATGCGATTCGTATGCTGCGTACCATATGGTGAACACATCACACAATTTTTATTAAAAACGAAGGAGCTGTTCAAGTTGCTCCGTACTAAAACTCCTCGTTATTATTATATTTTATTAAGTAGAAATTCTGACATACATATGATCAATTTAAAAATCAACTCATTCAACATACCTAGGCACCGTACTTCCAAATTTGAACGATGTTTTTCTTATTTTGCTCCTTGTTATCTGAATGAAATTTTACCGTTTTTACACCATAATATTCAACAATTCAAGAAAGGAATGAAATCACAGCTGCTTAATGCTCAGCGCTAATTTAAGATTCAATGTATGGTTTTAGAATGAAGTCGTTGTATGTTAAGAATATCAATAGTTATCAGACCCTATATGATTGTATTATTTTTTTTCTCTCTCTTCTCATTGTTTTGATAGTAAATAAGTATTTTCATTCTATCATGACTTTCGTTCCTATAGTACGTGGGCATACTTGATTTTCTTTTACATATAATATAATTTTTGGTAGGGGTGGAAGATACATCTGGTTAACCTTTTTCATTTTATGTATTAAAATGTACTTTTTATCATTATTATCATTCATTTAATCTGATACACTGCTATGATAATTCTTCATTTGAAATAAGTAAACTATTAAGCTTCAATGATGGAATATTCGGGAGGTGAAGTGGTCATAACATATGTGTATATTTGATTTCTAACATCATTCGTCAAGAATTATCATAACGATGAGTTTCAAACCAGGTATGAAAGATCAGAGTTACACAATTGATTTGGATGGCTTGAAACTACGAAGAAAGCGGATAACATTAAGGCCCCTTTCACACGGGGAGCTTCACGTTACTCGTTCCCGAGAGAGGGGAAGGCTCTTAGCGCCCAAATGCAACGAGTCCAATTGAGCTCCCAGGCGAAGAGCAAGGAGACGAGAGCTCTCACGTCTCCTGCACCTCGAGCCGGGGAGCCATGTCCCCTCCTCTGAATTCAAAAGAATGAGTGGGGCTTCCACAATATACTAAATGAAAGGTGAAAAATTTCACTTAAATGGAACTCAGCCATCCTCACTGGTAGACACCGATGTTTCGCCGTAAGACACTTGCCTTAGGGCTCTTCAGTATCAGATTGGTACAAAAAACTGAATAGTAGAGTCATAAACTTCGTGATGTATTAATGAAAATTAACACAGAATATAACACTGGTAACTCCTTGGGTGGACATATGAAAATAACAAGTCAAAAAGAAACGAAGATAAAAAATCAGGGGTCTACAAATATACATGTGGATCGTGTCCAAAAGTTTGTATAGGAAGGACTCCAACAAATTTCTAAACGATAATCTCTGAACATGGAAGAATTTTTGAGTTAGTGACAATCAATTCTACCTATTATTGCTACCTGTTTTGCCATAATCAACCATTTATCTAATTAGGTTTTGACATTGAATGCTGATATTTCACCTATTTTCCTAGAAGTAATTTTGTATTAAACCTAATTGTTTTCCAAAATCTACCACTTCTGTTCACTTTTATTCACAATATATACTTCAAATTATTCAGATCTTTTGAGATATTGTATTCATCTTTATGCGGGCGATACTCAAATAATATTCTTTCAATCTAACAGATTTTGAGTTATCAGTAAAGCTTGTCAACTATGATATCAGTTCGTTATAACGCTCTGAAAATAAATCCGAAAAAATCAGTGGTTTTGATAGTCAGCAATACAGATATATGAAACTATTTGAAAAAAACTTGTCAGCTTAATAATTGGTGATACAAAAATACCTTTCAAATCATCACATGAAAGTTCAGGGTTGGCTATGGATACATTTCAACGTTTCAGAGAACGTGATTCTAATGAATTAAAAAATGCTTATTCTTATTCGAAAGCAATATACTCCCAAAGACAGTATTTAAAAATGCTGTGTGATTGTTCAGTACTATTCATTTCAACCACTGCGATGCAGTGTAAAGCCCTTGTTTGAATTGCTCAGAAATGAGCCGTATCCAAAAAAAACAATCATCATGTATTCGATTTATCTGTGGAATTCGTAAACTTGTACGCATATCAGTAACACTGACACTCAAAAAACTCAAATGACTCACTATGTACAACACACGACATCATGTGGCTTGCATGTTCTACAATAAAGATGAAGGGGTTGTGATACACAGAGCTTTCACAATCGCTTTATCTGAAAAGAATTTCCAAGATGAACTAAAAATAATCGAACAAATGGCGTTGAACAATCAGGTACCAGTTCATCTAATAGGAAAGATAATATCTGATGAAACTCATAAAACACTTGTAAGTAAAATATACCTAAATATAGTAGCATCAAATATTCAGGTAAACTGTCAGAAAATATCCAAAACTACTTTTCCAAATACAAAACAACCCAAACGAGATAGAATGAAAACCTCAGGTATATATAGAATAGAGTGTGGTGAGTGCTCTGCAGTTTATACAGGCCAAACCGGTAGGAATTTTGACGTAAGGCTTCGTGAACACGTCTGCTTGGACAAAAAATCTACAATGTATGAACATCTTCAAAAAACAAAACACAATATGGGTAAAGATAATCTCAAAATTCTACACACATGTAGTGAAGGGAAGAAAATGAATTTGTTGGAAGCCATGGAAATTGATAAATCAATAATAAACCTGAAATATATACCCCTAAACGAGCAACTCGATTCATGTAGGTCTCCACTCTCGAATTTATAAATTTGGCTACCCCGGTAATCTCTATAATTTCATAGTTGGTACCCCTATTCAATCACTATCTCGCCTCCCAGCCTACCTGTAAATCCATATAACCTGCGTTCAGACTTCAAAAGTTAGTTTTTACTTGAGAATGGGTTAGACGCCAAATCCGGTCGTAAGAATAAATAAACCTATTGTGAATTAGACAAAAAAGTGTTTTTATTCATCTCATTGAAGTGATTTTGAACTGCTAGTACAATATAGTTTCCAAACACTCCGTATATCCGAATATTCGTCTATAGATTGAACGCGTATACAACTCAAGAATTTAACCGAATTCTGAATATGGTGAGAAAATGTTTATGATTCAATTTGAGACAGATTGCCGCATGAAAGCGATCGATTAACATTATCATAGAGTTCAAACATTGACCTTGATCTCCGCTGAAATTTCTCTAATGATTGGAATACATAAAATTGGAACTCACCAGTATTAGGTTTCCCTTCACAATTGAATATTAGAAATTGTAAGTTATGACTCAATATTTTTTGTGATCACTGAAATCTACTGTAACGATTTTTGGAGGTTAAAACTCCTGAAAATAGCCTGGCAGTGAAACGCGTGCGTCTGAATGGAAAAAATGTAGCGACAGTACTTCTCCACCAGATCGAAATACAAATTGATTGTTGAATTCGTATCAGTGAAAAAACCCACGTGACACTGATATTGGTTAATTTTTCAGATAAGAGAAGTACTGCGAAAATTAATTTCAATCCATCGTTGATAATACAAGCATCATAATTTCGTCAGAAACTGGAGTGTGTTTTTCGTCGAGCCAAATTTTACCAATTGTAGTTTGATATTTTGCACGTTACGAAGTTGAAAATTTTTAAAAGATATTCCTATATAAAGGATGAAGTTCCTGATGATCGATAGGGTCTGAATTTGACCGATGGAATGGGTTGTGTTGTCTTTGAAGACCGCTGTGGTTTTTGGATTATTCGCATACACCTGCGACTTTGAGACCTCCAGATATCGTTGGTGTCCAGATCATCCAATTCAGGACTATACAGGGTGTTTCAAATTCGATCCTCATCATTGAGATCTCGGAAACTATGAGAGAAACAAAGATGGTTGAAATGAAGCAAAGTTGCGCATTTACCTGACTAATAA
>WOGR01000445.1:4203-16442 GCA_015342045.1 Leptinotarsa lineolata | reverse complement strand
GTGTAAGACAGTGTCTATCATCAAACTGAAGTGGATTATTTCCGACAATCAAAAATCGAATACCTTCCATAGTATCATTCCTCGAACTAAGCAGAAGCGAACGTCCAAAAACGTCACCCCATCTGCCTGTCGATGTACTAACCAACTGCATATCCACCTGACCCAAGACCTCATATAAGGACAAAAAACTTTCATTCTTATAGTAAGTCTTCATACTTGAAGACTAGCTTTGAATCAAATTATCTAAATGAACAAATATACCTACACAGTAGGTTTATGCACTGATACCTATCAGAAAACAACTACTTCCCTGACAAATACCACGAAGGGCGTTGGATTATATCCATGTGGATATGCAGTTGGTTAGTACATCGACAGGCAGATGGGGCGACGTTTTTGGACGTTCACTTCTGCTTAGTTCGAGGAATGATACTATGGAAGGAATTCGGTTTTTTATTATCGGAAGTAATCGACTTCTGTATTTCTGCATACTATTTGGTTAAACATGGACCATATAAAGTATCTGAGTAGTTGAAGCGCGATAAAACCAGTGCATCACAGAGAATTGTTTTCGTCTGCTTCGTGAGTACGTGTCTGTGTCCATAAATAAGTTTCAACGAAGAATATGCAAGTTGTATTTATTTGTTTATATGCTTCTCAAACCGTAAGTCAGAGTCGATTATAACTCCAAGACTTTTGCATTCATTTGTGGGTTGTAATGGAACATTGTCAACCTTAATTGTAAGAGACTCACTTGTCCTCTGGCGATTCTTTTTTGATCCGAAAAGGATGATATTCGATTCAGTGACATTTAGTAGTAGACAGTGATCTCTTGCCAGCTCAATAAATGACTCAATCATTGTTGATAAGTAAAGTAAATACGTTTTCTACACGTGAAATATACAGTGTTCTAGACCACGTAACATGTTTGATGAATAAATCGTAAACAATAATGGACCCAATATTGAACCCTGTGGCACACCTTACTTGAGTTTCAGATAGTTTGAATAGATTCCACCCTGGCAAACTTTTTGTTCCCTAGTTTTGATATAACATTCAAGAAGTCTGATAGTGTCAAAATCTCGACTAAAATCAAGAAGCACAAGTACAGAACAAAGACCCTCATCTGTAGCCCTAATAATGTCGCCCAGAATTTTCGTTAACTATAATCAAATCCAGAAGTGTTTGGCTGTTTTTACCTATTCTAGTAGGTGAGTCAATGATTTGAGTCAAACCAAAGTTTTTTAAAACTGATAAAAGATTATTTACGTGTATATTTCCTAAATCTAGGACGTTGATGTTGAAATCGCTAGTGCATATAATTTCATCTACCGTTGGATGAAAATAACGCAGCGTATCTTCGAATTCCTCTAAAAACAGTTTCTCATCCTGTAGAAGAGGCTTATATATTACACCCACTGCAAAAGATTTTCTTTGAAGAGAAATTTTCATCCACAGTTGCTCACAAAAACGGTTAGGTTAACAGATGACTTCACATTTCAATTTATTCGAAACATATATACAGACACCACCTCCCCGGCTCTGTCTATCCTTCCTAAATATCTTCAAACCATTAATTTTGATCAGATGATCCTGTATGTCCGCTTTCAGCCAAGACTCGCAAACTGTCAAAATATCGAAATTTTCCTGTATTATTATATTTTTAACCTCTGAAAATGACGGTATCAAAGATCCAACATTCAACCCTCCTATTTTCAAACAGTTCATGTTGAATATTTCATAGTACCTATATTAAGACCCAAACAATTTTATCTCAGCAATGTACGTCCTTCTAAGCAAAAAATAAATATTTTAGCGAAAGTAAAAACAAAAACTGAGGAACGAAAAACGATACTTATTCCACTCCTATCAAAAAAAGGAGCAACAAACTAAATGATCAGGATCAGCTGAACCCATGCTGTCGACAAATTTTTCAAATTATACTCATAAACTTGAATAAACAATTTCATTTGTTGAGTTAGCTTTGAAGTACATTATTCAGATTCACATATACATAAATATAAAAACAGAGCAGAGAAAAAATTGAATATTCAGATAGAAAGTCTATCAAGATCACCTAAGAAAATTATTTTTGAGACATTTGCTTCTTCGTTGATTTTGCCAAAAATAGTTCCACGGTTGGTCCATACTTTTCCATTATTACCAAATCTTCTAATGGCAGCCGTGAGAATTTGACGCTTCTGATTTGTTAGATCCTCCCTGATAATAAGCCCAGTGTTTTTCAGAGATTTCTTCTTATGATAAACATCATTTTTATGATTATTCGTGGTTAATCTCACAGAAATAGGTTTGGGTTTATTCAAATTCGCCGACTTCATTCTATAGCAATTCTCAATGTTTACATGATCAATATGCAGTTTCATTTTGTTTTTGAATATATCAATCAATTTTGAGCTACAGTCTTCATTATTTTCCTTTAAAACAACATAAACTATGATATTTCGACTTTTTCGGTACTGTTCATATTTCTCTTGTTTTTCCATGGGTGTGTTTATTTGTATTTTTTGATTTTTCAAGTTTATCAACGTATACTCTCAATTTTTTCTTTCAACAATTGAATCATATCATATCAACCTGAAGTCGATTATTATCGGAAATAATCGAATTCAGACTGATGATAGACAGTGCCTTCCACCGACGAGTGGCCTAACAGCCCGAAACCGGTCTGCAAGTGTGTTCCAATAATTAAAAGTCGATTCCGGAAGTTGTATCACCAACAGCATATGCAGTAATTACTTCTGTGAAGAATCCTGCACTGACACCTGTCGGATATAATCCAATGCCCTTCGTGGTATTTGCCAGGGGAGTAGTTGTTTTCTGATAGGTGTCAGTCCATAAACCTACTGTGTAGGTGAGCTGAGACTGGCCTGAACGAATTGTTAATTTAGATAATTTGATTTAAAGCCAGTCTTCACGTATGCCCACGTACTATAAGAATGAAAGTGAAAATCTATTATATATTTTCTAATGCTAAAAAATAACAGATACAGCTATAAATGACACTTTAAATGATGGGGAGGCTTTGTAACTGCAACAGCTAGTCTAGTTTTCAATAAACAAATAGTTATAACTTTTAAACTATTGAAGATACAGCTACATTAAAATCAACTGTGTTAGGCGATAATTATTCTTTTCAATGGTATTTATATTGAGCTTTTTTCTATCTTTGTTCATTTACAGTACTCATTTGTTTATAAAAAATCAGACATATGTGTTTTCAAACCCTCATAACTTTCGAAATATTGAAGTTGAGAATTTTATACTTTAGAGCAAATTTGTTGGCTTTGTATTGAAGTCTACAAAACATGTTTGTTTTCATTTACACCAATTGTCTATTCAATTATTTCAAATTTAAAGGAAATTTAGTAAATATTCGACAAATTCAACTTTGGGTATCAAAATTATCTTGAACAATTTGTTCAGGCCAGTCTCAACATACCTACACTGTAGGTTAATGAACTGACACCTATCAGAAAACAACTACTTTCCTGGCTAATACCACGACAGGCGGGATTATATCCGATAGGTGCTAGTGCAGGATTTTTCACAGAAGTAATTCCTGCGTATGCTGCTGGCGATACAAATGCCGGAATCGATTTTCAATTATTGGAACGGGCACATTTGCATGCCGGTTTCAGGCTATTTGACCTCTCGTCAGTGCAAGGTAGTGTCCATCAGCAACATGAAGTCGATGATTTTCCATACTTAATAATCGAATTCTTTTCAGAGTGTTATTCCTCGAACAAGGCTAAAGCAAACGACAAACAACAAATTTGTCATTGCCCCATCTACCCAACAGCATATCCGAATTGCCCAATTCCTCGTATAAGGATAAAATTTCACATATAGAAGGGGGTATTACATTTATAAACTGAAGGTCCTTTTTTCAATCCTCCCCTTTTCAGTCATCTGTGTATTTTTGTTTTAAAATAAGAGCTATTCCTCGAGGATTCCAAAAACAATTTCGAAGACAAACTTGATATTGCTGGAAAACAAGCAGATCATTTAAGAAATATGTTTTCCAATACTGACTCCGATACGATTTTCTTAGCGTACAAAGAAGTAGAAGGGAACAACTGTATCCCGATGGTTTCTGAAGAAGACCCTATAAACGCTTTCATTTATATGGCTGAACCCTTAGAGTCTCTCGGATCATTGAAGGACACATCTTCAGGGCCTGACGATATTTCCTATAGTTTTCTCAAACATCTATCGAAAGAAGCTCTGGATTTTATTCTCATCTCCTTTAATTAAATCTGGACACAACACGAATTCCCTGAAATCTGAAAATTTGAATACATAGATCCCATATTGAAAGTGAGATAATTTCCTGATAAAGTGGATTCCTATCGACCCATAGCTCTTACATGTCACTTATGTAAATTACTTGAGAAAATCAATAATAAACGCCTTATATGAATTCTGAGGCAAACGAACAGCTCATAAGTGAACAAACCGGCTTCCATCCACTGGAATCCACAACAGACAATCTGGTTGATCTGGAAAGTGATATCAATGAAGCATTCAAAAATAATCGAAAATGTATCGATTTATACTTTGACCTATGTAAGGCATTCAACATCATCAAATTATCAAAACTTCATTATCCTGGGGCAATCAAGGCAATAATTCAGCTTTTATTGAGAATTTATTTTCTCAGAGATATTTTCTTGTTGAAGTGAATAGTGTCTTATCAACACCAAGATATGTAGATAATGGTATACCGCAGAGCTCTGTAATCAGCCCCACTTTTTTTCTTGTGGCCATTATTGATGTGCTACAAAATTTGCAGAAACCAGTTCAGGCAAGACTTTTTGCTGATGATTTAATAATACTGGTGAACTGAAAAAATATTCAGAATAACGTCAATATTCTGCAAGAGAAACTGAATAAGTTTGAAGACTGGTCAACAAAAAGTGATTTTCAATTTACTTTCGATGGAACTAAATGTATCATCTTCACAAGGAGACCAAATGAAATTCAAAATCCACCAACCGTAACTTTCAAGAATGAAACATTAGGATACACAAATTAAATGAAATATTTAGGAATTATATTTGACCAGTCACTGACATGGAAAACCTACATAAAATATCTTGTCACAGTGTGTCAAAAAAGGGTAAACCGGTTGAAATGGTTACCAAACAAACAGTGGGAGCAGATGGTGGGACATTATTGACTTAATATAGAACATTAGTAAGGTCAAAATTAGATTACGGTTGAATATGCTACTCGTCTGCTTCCGCGAGTACCCTTGAAGCCCTGGATACAATACAAAAAAACGCACTTAGAATCATCTATGGAGCATTTATTACAAGCCCGGTTGATAGCCTACTCTGTGAACTTGAAGAATTACCTTTAAGGCTCGAAAGATATGAACTGATTCTATCATATATATCCAGGCGACAAGCCCATCAAATCCAATCCAAACAGAACTCCACCATGGCATATTCCCTTACAGAATATAAATACTCAGCTACTATCCATGAACAAAGCAACCACAAATCCCCATCTGATCCAAGCTAACTGCCAAACCATAATATCTCAATATTCACTCCACCAGAAAATTTTCACTGATGCCTCCAAATCAACTAGTGGTGTAGGATGTGCATTCGTGACGAACGACAACGTCCATACATTTTGTTTACATGAATCTGCCACTATTCTCACTGGAGAACTTTATGCCATTTATGAAGCTCTTTCCTACATTGAAACTGCATCCTGATAAAGAATTTATGATAATTACAGACTCTCTGAAGTCCCTTATTTCTTCGTCGAAAATATATATCAATCACTTACTAGTAAATGTGATCTAAGAGGAGATGAAAGAATTAGATACCAGGACAGTTACCCTACTATGGGCTTCATCCCATACCGGAATTACTGGAAACAATATAGTCGATAAACTTGTCAGAGCAGCTCTAGAAAATCCAGCACGCACAGTATAAAAGCATTGCCAATAGAATCCTTTCTCCATGGCAAAATTGTAGAATGTGGAATCACCACTGATCTGAAAGACCCTCCAAACTAAAGTAAATCAAATCTTCATTATAACCTTGGAACAACAAAGCAGGTCATAATTACCAGATTTCGATTGGCCTCACTTGCCTAACGCATGAACATCTACTGAGGATAGAACCGCTACCAGAATGTTTCGCTTGTGAATTGCCTGTGACTATTAAACATGTTCTGGTCTACTGCCCGCTCCTCACAATTGGGAGACTAAACAATAAAATCCCCTTCAACCTGAGTGGAATTTTCCATAATATCAACACGAAAAATATTATTGAATTTCTTAATGAATGTAACTTTTTATTCAAACTGTAATGTAAACAATTGCATAATATTTTTGATATATTTTATATGTTTGCCGCTGATGGCTACGGCTGATGCGGTTTTTTTCAAATAAAAAAAAAACTTGGCACATTCGATTATTTCTGCAGTTCACCCCAAATCACTCATCTCGACATAACATCACGCTACAGTAATTTGAATAAATCGTAGAAGCGGTTCAAAGCTCATTGTTGATTTTCTTTTAAATTTGGGAATCTGTGCCTCGTATTATGACGTTGCACAGTACGTCTATGACAACGCTAATCACAATGCTCAATTTCTTGATGGGAAAAATACAATCCGTGTTGCTGCTGGTATTGCTGCCCTTCATCCTCCATTAGCTTCAGGTTCAGATAAGCCAGTTTCAAAATCGAAACAACTACCTTATACCTCTTATGGTAATCTAACATTAAAATACTACCGGAACGTCATTGAAGGGTATTACATATGAAGATGTCCAGTTATTTCAATTTGGGAACGTTCAAGCAGAATTACCACTCACATACTCGTACAGTACTTACATTTGGGGTCGTTACTTGGAAGTGTGGGAGTTACCAAGTCTCCGAAGATTTGTTGAGAAAATTTTGCATAATATTGATAACGAGGTATCAAAAGTTTCTAATTCTACCCATAATTGATCAAGACCCGCCCAATCCACAGACAATACATATCTTACACTACGAAGCGGATCATGCTTACAAAATACAAATTGATACTTGTTTCGTAACATTTGATAACACATTATGAATAAAAATTGAGCAGATTTTATGTAATACTCAAAATGAAGAGTTGAAATGTATACAGGTTCGTTTAGTCTGATTCCGATTACTCATGTGAGCTTGAAGGCTGTGGAAAAAATTATGGCTGGTTCAGGTATCAAAGGATTTTTTGTACTGTGTTTGCTTTCAATTCAATGGAGAAAATGTTGATTGTACGGCTCATTCGACAGCTATACGGGCGCATATTTTGGCAGCTGCAGCCTTCGGTGAATCCGAAGAAAACATTGGTAGTCATTGTGGAATGGAATGGATAAAAATTTTTGATTCTCTTAGAACTCCACCGTCAACCATGAGTATTCAACGAATAATACATTGGAAGAAAAATAAATTATCAACTCTCTTGGAAGATTTGAGGAAAATCCACCAACATTTAACACTTTGAATAATGACGATGCCTTCAAAGCAATTCATATTATTGTCTGTAGATTGAAAGACAGAAGTTCAACAACACACGTATGGTTACAATATTTTGATATGATTATCATTGCCTTGCAATTCATTGAGGCGGAGATAAATGGAAACTTGTACTTGCATTTACTATACGTTTGTGAAATGTTGGTTGTATTTTATACAACAGGACACTTTAATTATATTGAAGCTGCCCAAATTTATTTGCAGGACATGATGGAATTAAAAAACGTGATGAGTGCAGAAGAGTATTTGGCATTTACAGAAGGAGGTTTATCTACAATTTGAAGATCAAACGAACCATGGTCTGGTATATGATCTTGTATGACCATATAACTAACATCTATGCATTTTTTTGGCACTGCTAAAGGAGGCACAAAGCATAGTCGCACTATGACTGATCGCGTGGTTTCAAATTTTATTTCAGGCATACCGCATGCATTTGAAAGTCTGAACCACTTGGAACAAATGAGTGGTTGCAGAAGTGTACCATCTGAACAACACGTCGAATTATCAGCATCTCGTCAAAGAAAAGGCAAAGAAGATATTCAAGTTTTCAAAAACTGGCTTGACCATCACGAAATTTTCAAATATTTCCCAGATGAGTTGATTTCTCTGTCAACAAGATTGGTTAGGAATTTTACTATCAACTGCCACCAAGGGATTGAAAAAGGTTTGGAGTGTATGAAGAAAATGATTGGATTTAACGCTGATAGCTTCAAGGCTAGCCAGTCAAACTGCGTGAAGATATTAATTTTCACGACACCAGTCATGGATATTGAAAATGAAACAGTAAAATAAGTGAAAGAAATACTTGATCACTCCACTTAGATATGCCATCTACATCCCACGCAAATCCTTCTCGAAAAATAAGAAGAAGAAAATAGTAAACAATGAATAACTCACTGTATAACAAGTTGAAAATTAAATTTTGTATGTAAACAAAAATGTTTCATCAAGACAATCCAGAGGTTCTCTGACGAAGGCCTGTATTGTTTCAAATTGTTAATTTGAAATTACTCAATTTTATTGCTAATGATAGTATCATCGCGAAGAGAAATAAAAAGTAATCATGTTGTTGGTGTCGTGAAAAAACCTGTGGAAATGTAAGATAATTAAATGAATATAATACTCAAAGTTGAATTTATTGAATATTTATCAAATAATTATTCATTTATGTTGAAAAATCATAATCATATTTTCGAAGACTAATATGGTATTTTTGCAGTTTGAGATGGTGAGTAGATCATAAAATTTAAAAAAAATTAATTTTTTTTTGCAAATATTGAATTGATGCGTTTGTTTATAAACATGACTTGAACACATGTTATGAAAAAATGTTTTTCTTGATAAATTAATGAGTTATCCGAAGTTGGAATCAATAATATTAACATCAACATAAAACATTTTTTTAACAACAATACATGAGTATTTCACTTTTCTGATGTTTACTGGTTGATAACTAACTATATAACTTTCCATCAACTTTTTCATCAGAATTTCAATAAGTACTTACTTATATAAAAAATTTCAATGGTGTGACTTATTGTAAAATTGATAAAAAAATTCCACCATGGAACTGTCATCTTTATAGTGTTCGAATTACACAATATTTCATTTGAATTTTATATCAAAGTTGAATTCTCAAACTCTTAATCTTGAAACTGATCTGTTGCTATGGAGCTCACTACTGAATAGTTATGTACACAAAAATACTTCGCCTATATCTTCCTACTTCTACTTCCTCCTACTTCCAAAACAAGCATTTTTCCCAAACACCATAATTGAATACCAAGCAAGTGGTCAGAAAGTGGCGGGAAATTTTCTCGTCAACGATAATTTCAATAGAGTGATTCATTAGAAGGTATATAGTGGCCTGTTTGGAATGAGACCTTTGTCACTGTTCATAGTTCTTATGCTACACTTTGCTATTTCCAGACTTTAGAAAGCATCCAATAATCTACTGTCATGTACCGATTTCAACAATTTCAGACAGTTTTCATTCATTCTTTGCTGTGTTGAGTGACACCAGACTTTTCTGGTCTCCGAAATCGTATTTGTACTGCGTGTTCTTTGAAACTTAATGGCTCGCTTAGTTTGACCGATATATCTTTTGTCACAATGAATGTTCAACGAATTATGACAGAATGATAGTAATGCTATGTGAATAGAAAACTAGTTTTCTTACATTGCTCACTATCTACCGTTGGACAACTGATGGAATCAGCATAAATTATTTCGATGGTTAATGACTGTTTGTTTTCAGAAATTTGAGTACGTCTATTTCACTGGCGATATTGTGAGCCATCGATTATGGGATACAAGTATAGAGGGCAATAAAAAAATGATTACTGAAATATTAGACCAGTTTGTGAAATATTACACGAAACCGGTATATCCGGTCCTGGGAAATCATGAAACACATCCAGTAAACGTGTAAGTATACAATTTCTTCATCAGATATCTGAATGCATTGAAACAAGATGGTTGGTGAGAATTGACAAATCTTCAAACCACAATCTTTACCCATTCCTAATAAACTGACTTTGACCTAGAAACCTCTTTTCCAGTCTTCGCATATGACTTGATCTAACACTCTCTTGAGTTTCGTGATGAGCTTGAAACCCTGAAGATCATTTCAATGGCATTTCGAGACATCCCGCCGTGTTGAGGCGGGCGTTAGGTTTTCCCGCTAGCGTCTCCTGTCTGGGGATTCTAATTGGTGGGAAGGACTGGCCCCTCCATGAAGCCACCCCCAAGTCCCTGCTGACTTCAGGGTGGCCCCCTGACCTACCTCCACTCCCTAGCACTTCCGCTAGGGCGCCAGTTCCGTGCTCGAACGGGACAGACGGCGCGCCGAATATCCGCTGTTTCCCCGGGACAACTAAGGATCGCCTACTGGGGGCGTCGCAACGCCTGGCGTCGATCGCCTGTCCTACATCCCCTCCATAATCCCTTTTCCACATTTCGAAAATCTTGTCCGCTGTTTCGAAAGTCTTGTCCGGTGTTTCGAAAGTCTTGTTTGACATTTTGAAAGTCCTGTCGGGTGTTTCGAAAATCCTGTCCATCGTCGCTGTAGCATGAACTCCGATTCGGGTTCGATAATGGCCTGGGTATATTGCATATCGCGTGTGACACACGATGACTGTACACCCTGTGTATCTCAGCCCTTGGGGTTCCCACATAGTTGGGCAACACCTCCTCCATAGGCCAAATCAGCTCACGCACGGGCAAAACTCTCATCCCGCCGGTTCGTTTTACTGTCTCCCGCATAAAAATCATACCTGATTTTCGGTTCGGTGGCCAATCTCTGCATTTGAGAACGTATTCCTTATATTTGGCGAAGGCTCGCCGTTGGTTCACTGTGTCGTGGAGGCCATTTCTTCTCGGGGATGGTTTGCAGTTCCTTCTTTGTGGAATATGTCCACTCGTCGTTTTTCCGGAGTTTTTGATTCTCTAATACGAGTTAAGAGAGAATGATATTCCGGTGTATTATCGCGATTTGAGGACACTGTCGTTTGAGGTTTCTCGCTTTCGCTATCTAATCGCCTTGCAAGCAAGCCGAAAGTGCCAGTAATTTATCGCTCTGCGACCAGGGGTGAGGCACTGGTGTACTCATTTTCGAAACTTAGTCGTCTTGCAGGAGACAGCCTCAGACTAGCTATCTCTGCTGGAGTTCGCGGAATAATGTGTCCAGTGAACACAGACTCCAGGGGTTTTCCTTGCTGCATTGTAGAAGTCGCACTCAGGTGGCTAAATTTGTCTGATAGGGATTCCGTTTGGTCGAAGCTTGTGACCTCGCGTTGTGGCTTGTGGCACTCTCGTATGGCTTGCAAGTTCCGCTCGCGCTTTTCTTGCCCTAGTCTGCATTTCGGTTTTTAGTTTCCCTAATATGACTCTGACTGGGTAATAGGCAGAGGGAAGGATTCACGGTTTTTTCTAAAAATTTTAGGTTCACCCATTTTTCGCGAAATTACTTTCCTAACCAAGGCCTACAAAGTGAACTGAGCTAGTGATTTGGGAGCAAGAAGCATAACGGTTGAACGGCACCCTAGGATGAGGGCCGCTCGCAGGATTTTGAACACAGATTATCGATGCTCAGTAGAGGGTCCCAACGGTCAAGTTGAGTAGATAGCCCGAAGGCTGATCTAATGATGTCTTGACCTCCTCGAATTTAATCCCAAAATATATCTCATCCAGTTAACACCGCTAGGTTGGGCCTGAGATATGCAAGGGCGAGAAACTTTAGTGAGGACCTGCTTTTCCTTGGCAGGATTTGGGCTGCTTTCCTTTGGGGAAGTGCCAGCAGGAACCTGAAGAATCCAAGGTATGGTTGAGCACTGTCCGCAAAACATCCAATAACTCCACAGCTCCTTAAGGTTCTCTATCCAGCCCTGAAAAGGACTAGAGATACTGCGATCCACTAATTTCTGATTAATTCCATCGTTAAACCGCAACCGCAGCTTGTTTCAATGAAATTCCTTCCAAAAATTTCAATTTCCAAAAATTTTCTTCAGAATTTTTTTCAAAGTCCAGAAGCGTGTAGCACTCAATCAAGCTCTCAAGTCGACTAACTAACAGTGCTTGAGCGCTCCTATACTTATGCGAAAGAGGCAAATTCTCTCCGACTAATCAGCGATCACCAGATCCAAACGCTAGGTGATTCCCCGAACGACCTACGATTTTTCTTAGTCAATC
>WOGR01000444.1:0-23730 GCA_015342045.1 Leptinotarsa lineolata | reverse complement strand
TTCAGCTAGCAATTATTGAAACTTATTTTCATGGATTACGTAACCTTCTTAAAACAATTACTTCATTTTTTCAACCTCGCCATTTGTAATGTTTACATGAACTCCCAAAATGCTCCAAAATCCATTCCACTTGAGTTTACGACAGTAACGCTCGCAAGCAAGTGGAACGGGAAAAACTGCGGTCGTGAGCGTGATCGTTAAAAAAAAACTGAAACTAGATGACGGATCTTTGAATATTTAATATTTTGAGTTGTTTTGCATTCAACGTATTAACTTTTTCACCATCCTTGGCTAATGTAAAGAGAGTATTCTCGTCTATACAGTTAATGAAAATTAAACCAAGAAACAAATTAAACACAAAGTATCATAGGATTATTACATATGAAGAAATGTATAGGTAATAACATGTGTTACAATTTTCTCATTGATGAAAAATAATATTTCAAATGATCAAGCAAAGTTTGTATAGTTCACCATCATCAACTGAAGATTAGATTTGGTACCTGTTGGCCATATCTGACATTTCGAATTGTTTTATTTTTTGTCTTATTTTTATTTTTGTATGTTTTTTGATAAAAAAGTGTTCATGTTTTATATTTAATAAATTTGTTTTTGACAATTGATGTCTAGTTATATTTCTAGTTTCAAATCTACCGATTTCTCACCATTGTTTCTACCGACTTTAGAATTTATATGTTGGCAACACTGTGTCTTTGACTATTATTTATGTTAAGGTTATGGAATGATGTCCAAATTTTGAAATGTTGCGATTGAATTGAAAGTGTAAATTCTTGGAAAATGAGTTCCTATTCTATTTCTGGTAAGTATTTTTCTCTTTTGTATACATCATCTTTCCATACATAGTTGCAAATCCAAATCAAGTTATAGAAACATTGTAAATTGAAACCAACTCTCAAGGTTTTCCAGTCTATGAATATTTCAGATTACCTGGATGACCTGACAATGTCGAGACGAAGAATGAAGAGTAACGAAGTCAATTATTCGAAATTACCAACGAGCGACCAAGGCTTTACTGACGCCCAGTTCTTGGTACCTGCTCAGAAAATACCATGGAAAGCCATTGTTCTAGCCAGCATGTTACTCGTTGTAGGAACAAGTCTTTTAGTTTTCGGAAGTATGGTCATGTCAGGTCATATCATTGTTGAGTATGCTAACAGAATGTGGCCAATGGTGGTATTGGGACTTCTTATGTTCATCCCTGGAGCATACCATGTCAGAATTGCATATTATGCCTATAAGAAAGTGCCAGGATATTCTTTTGATGATATTCCAGAATTTGAATGAGTATATTATTTCAAGAGTCAACTGGAACAGTTAGTGTGATATTGCTTGAAATTGTATATTATTCACCAAACTCAAATTTCTACAGATTTCACTTTGAGTTACTCTTGTGGGCCAAATTTTTACCCTTACTGGTATCACTAATGGCGCTTTTATGCAGAAAAAGCACTATTATTAAACAACCACTTTCCAAAGGAGAAATGGCTTCAAGGTTAATATGTAAATGATGTTTTATCTAAATATATAAGCCTGCATCCCTTATATAATCCGTGCTTTGGGATACTTTATATAGTAAAAATATAATTACTGTATGAAGCATAGGCGGAGATTCAGTTTAAACACTTTTTCAACTTGGATGGAAAAATAAGCAATTTGTGAATAATGAAAGTGAAAAACAACTCTAATTCAGAGTAGTGCTTTATGAATATTTTCAATTTCACTTCTTGGAATTGCTAATAAGTGGCACACTTGTGAATCCACAACTTTATTCAAAGAATCCCATAAACAACTTGAAAGAAAACGTGTAATTTTTATCTCACTTCCAATAGTCAACATTACGCTTGGTTGTGAGAATTCTCAAGTTTCTTTATAGTTTTTACTGTTAATATTTCAGTCCAAATATTCATTAGTATCACCCTTTTTTATTCTCTTCTGTTCCATATTGTAATAAGTTTGTAAAACTGTTTGTTGATATGCTGTTTTGTGATAGTAATAATAAAAAACGTCTTGTTCTAGTCATTCCTAAATGCAGTGTTTTATTTACTTTATGCATCGATCTTATCCTTCTTTAACATTCACCACCACAGTGCATTCTCGAAACACGAGTAGCCATGCAATGACAAACAAAAATAGAGGATACACTTAGTACATCACCCTGAAAAAAATAACGATGATTTTACAATATAGCGAAAATTAAATTACAATTCAAATTGTTTGAGAAAAAATTATCAGCGGCACATGTACATTTATTATCGAGACCGATTATTTTTTCTGATTACAGATGTGGTTTTATTAAAAGAATTTCTGAAATGGATGTTTCTTCTACTTGGGTATGCCACTCTGCCCCACAATAAACCCTTGTGGGTTGCGGTGGAGGGTCGAATAGACCCACTCACTTCTGACCTAACCTAACCTGCCCCCAAAGATATCACAGCAAATTGACCTTTGAACCATTTCTTCAGAAGCAGGTTGATATTTACTCCAATTAAGATTTTGTTCTTTCTCAGAAAACAAAGCTACTTTGGGGAATGGGAGAAATAGAAGTAAAGTTACCAGTCCCATGATCATATAAACATGGTGGCAAAACAAACACAGAAAATAGTTTTTACTTTGTGATGTGTGAGAAAAATAATTCAGTTAGAATTTATGCCTTTTTATTTAATGTCCAGTGAAAAATCATAATTATAAAAAATAAATACTCGAAATATATAATTAAATGAAGCATCTGTGGAAAAAATCTATCACTTCATAAAAAAATAATCAAAATTAGTATTTTTCCTGAAAGTAATGTCACAGCTCAGAGTAATGAAAATTGGAGTTATTTTTTTGACAGGGGAAGTTACTTCCAATGGGAATGAGGTTTCCATGAGCAATTAGACGGCGTAGCGATGGGAAGTCTACTCAGCAGGGTGATAGCCAAATTCTTCATGGAGCAATTTGAAAAGAAGGCAATCGACGCTATCGATTTCAAACCAACCATTTGGTTACGATACGTGGATGACACCTTCGTCATCTGGAGACATGGGATGGACAGACTGAAGCTATTTCTAGACCACATAAATGCTCAATTCCCTAACATCAAGTTCACCATGGAGACTGAACAGGAGCAACGGATAGCTTTCCAAAATGTACTCGTCGAAAGGCGTGGCACACGACTGACACATAAAGTGTACTGAAAACCGTAACATACGGACAGATATCCAAGTCAAAAGCGGAACACCTACAAGGAGAATTGGAGCATCTTCAAGTGGCCGTAAAATCGAATGGATACAGTGAACCGAGATCAACAAGGCCATTAAACTGAAGACTTCCACAAGTCAAAATAGGGAGGAAACTCAAACGGTTGCACATGCATTTCTACCGTACATCCCTAGGGTTACAGATAGAATAGGAAAAATCTTAGGAAAGCATAAAATAAAAACAGTGTTCAAGCTTACCAGGAAAATACAACAAAGCCTTAGATCTGGGAAAGACAAAAGAGATCCACTATCACCTGCGGGGTATATCGTATACCATGCACCTGCAGAAAAGTTTATGTTGGTACCACCAAAAGATTCGTGGGTACAAGGCTGAACGAACATGGGAGAAACTGTAGATTAGGTCAAACAGACAAATCGGCCGTAGTGGAATACTTAATGAAGGAGATCACACGATACTATTTGAAGTGTTAAACTACTTGCCTCCGATCATGAATAACACAGTCAGCTTGTACAGGAAGCTATAGAAATCTATAAACATACGAAAAACTACAACAGAAAAGAGAAGGTGGTAACGCTCAACCGGATTTGGAATCTCATACTCAAAGATTCAAAAGTGGCAACAGGGCAATGCAATGTTTTACGGCTCATGAAGACGACAGGTCACTCATTATTAAGTCAAGTATTAATATCGTGACCAATAACCTAACAGGTTGTTGGTTGTTGGTTTCAGGTAGGACGAGAGTAGATACGTCATTAACAGGTAATAACACTTCGGCCAGTAGCAACACATCAACAAGAGAGGCGGACTATCTGAGTCAGCCCAAATACAACCTACGAACTAGAAATTGCCAGTCATCGGTGAATCATCAAGATGAATGAATGTATGAAGAAGCCAGCCACTCGTGCTGGCGAAACGTTAAGATGCAGTTCCAAAATTCGACGGCTTTCAAACCCGTATGAAAATCTCGGCCGCGAAAGCTTCAACCAATTTATCAAACTATTTTATTGTTTTCCAAAACACTCGCATTTAAAATTGATACACACATGCATACGTTCAAATCAATTCCTAGCAAAGTTTCTCCACTATGAAGTCGATATCTCAAAAATATGGTTTTTGAAGGCTTCAACAGTTTCTTTATGCGAGGAAAATCGCTTTCCACACCTATCTTGTTGACGTAGGGTACAAAAAATTCATTAGAGCAATGGAGTCATCAATTCGATATTGTTTGATGTACTGATACGCGTTATCATGATGAAGAATGATGGGACATTTTAGGTTGTTTTTCTTTAATGTGGAACACTTTGACAGCTTGTTGCTCACCTTTCAGAATGTCGCGGTGTCGTCGTAGCGCAGCGGCGTACTTGTCTCCTATTCGTGCGACAAGTTTTCTACTGAATTGAGAATTCGCATATTATTAAAAAAAAAGAAATTTCGGTCGTTCCTTAATGCGACCCTGTATAAGCAGCCCTATCTGGGAGATCACGTGCACTATACATGATGAATTTTTAGAACACTATGCTGCTTGAATGGACAGATTGTAGTTGTAAATGCTTCGTTATCCACCATTGGCTTCTCGATGAATGCTGTGTTGTGAAATCGATAAATTCGTGTATAAAATACACCCGATCGGCCTGCATTTGTTTGTTGTCATAGTGTCATATCAGCATCACCATTTAGAAGTTCTAGAATAGATAGAAAAATCGGGAGTATACCGAAACATTCAGGAATATTGTGGAATGTATCTGTTAAGACGATAGCTATTACATTAGATCAGTCACTAAAATGGTCCTATCATATAGGCATTCTTGCGAAGAAGCTGGTTTGCTAACTCTTTCTGACGAGGAGGTTGAAGAGATCTCTCAGCACAGACATACTCATGATCTCCTATTTTTCTCTCGTGCATAGCCACCTGATTTCAATTTGGGGCAATTGTAGCCATTCTAGGATTTTCGTAATACAGAAACGTGTTGTTGAAATCATTGCTAGATTGGGTTCAAAATATTCCTGAAAATCTCCATTAATGCGGTTGGAAATCATGACAGTTTCTTCAATATTCATTTTTCAGTGTCTGTTAGAGAATCACAAAAATTATCACACTTTCAACAAATAATGATTTTGTTATGTGACCTGCTACAAATATTTGTAAATCTATGTATATGTATATCTATCTAGCTATCTATATGATGTGGTCTCAATCCGCTATTCGTGGAGGTTCCTTTTTTTACTTGAAAGACGTGCTTTTGGAAATATAGGAACTGAAAGCTTCACCCTAGAGGATGTTCTAGAGCAATCTAAAGCATTTCACAAAATTCCAGAACGTACCGGAATATTCTGTAATATAGTGGAATGTTTTTGAACATTTCGGAACATCTCAGATCATTGTGGAATGATCAAGAGAGTAAAAGGTATGGTAGCTCTTTATTCCCCATACAGGAAAAAGGTTTCTGGTTTTACCGAAAAGACGTGCTTTTGAAGATATAGGAGATAAAAGCTCCGCCCCCTAGAAATTAACTGGAAGAGCAGAACATTTCTGAACAATGAAATATAATAATATGGAATGTTCGGGTACATTCTGGAACTTCCCAGTTCATTGTAAAACGATCAATAGTGTTATATGATGAGGTAGCCAATCATATCCTTGAAAAAAGTTTCCGTTTATATGGGGTGAAGTTCTTCTAGAACAATCCATAACAATAGAAAGTATTCGAGAGCATTCCACAATATTCCAGAGCATCCCGTAACATTCTGGAATAGGCTGGAACGTTTGGGCATATCCTAGAACATCCCAAATCATTGTGTAATGAACAAAGGAGTTAGTTATTTGGTGTAGTAGCTCTTTATTCTCCACCAAAGAAAAATGTTTTTATATTCACCCGAAAGGCATGCCCTTGACGATATCATGGCTGGAAGTATCAGCCTCTAGAAATTTCTATAATGGTCCAGAACATACGAGAACATTCCACTACATTCTAGAACATACGGAAACATTTCGGAAAGCTCGGGAATAATCTGGAATAGTCTCTAATACTGTGAATTGTTCTGGAATGCCAACTACTCGAAACCTTTTTTGTATGGATGGAGCTATCTATTCTTAAGTGTAGATGAAGTAAGATCAAACAACCTCTTCAACTGTGAAATGTTCTGGAATGCAGACTACTCGAAACCTTTTTTGTATGGATGGAGCTATGTATTATTAGGTGTAGATTTAGTAAGATCCCACAAACTCTTATAATTTTGAGTTTATCCTTCAATTCAAACTACCACACAATCTCATACCAACTCCTTGAGGGAACCAGGGTATATCATATATCCAAATAACACTCCATTGTGATATTTCCAATGAAGAGTTTACATATGAACATTAATGAACAACAATAACAGTAGTAAGACATTTCTTTATTTATTGTTGATCAAAAAGTTAGCTAGCTATTGGGATTATTTGTTTTGTATGATTGCATACCTTTTGAGATTTGATTATGATGACATATATTAGCGCGATGTTATAAAGTGACATCGCAATATAACTTTAGGTGATATCACGCAGAGGTCATTGTTACGAATGTATTCTCTTGGCTGTGCGATTGTTCCCACGTAACAATCAGTCAATAAAAGGCTGATTCAGTGAGTTATTTAATCCATCTCGTATTCGAATATTTCTTGAAATAAATCTCGTTTTCCCAAAATAAAACTTAAGAGCCGTCATGCAAGGCCAAGAAGTGGCCATGAAGCGCATCCCCTATAATGCAATCCCAAATGAACTTTGGCTTGACGCGGCCTCGATACCGACTACATCAAAGCTCGCTATCTTTCTAGCTCTAATGAGAAAACCTTCCTCCGCACTTCCCGACTTTCCACATTTCCGCGAAGTAGGCTAATGAAATGAAATGGAACCACCTTCCTCCATATGACTATTTGAAGCCGTCGAAGACGCTCGCATGCGTCGCGACGCCGTAGTTCGAATTCATCACGAAACTCACGGCCGCCGCGACGTCAGTAGGATTGCGACGTCCGACTAGACTGCCTGGCGACGCCGCGATTTCCTTTTGAGGCGCACGTGTCATTTTCGACGTTCGACTCGGTCGTTCTGATGGGACTTCTCCACTTTTCTTAGAGCAACTGGTGGTTCGTCTTTTTTATAGGTCGGTATTTTGTTTTTAGTAGTGATCCTTTGCATTTTCTGAAGTGAAAATAACTTTTTTTTCAGTACAGCATTCAACAAACGGGTAATTTCAAATGAAAAATTAGTACCCAATAGATTTTTCATTTTTTATACAAACGGTGTGGTCAAATGTCCTGAAATAAACTTATTTGTAATACTTTATTGATTTTTTTTATTTTCAACTGCAATTTCATATTTTTGACTTCGTGTTAAAGATGGCAGATTTTTCTGTAGAAAATATCAATAGGTGAAATGTTCAGTTGATGGTTAAAGTAGAAATAATATTTTAATTTTTCTTTTAACAATTTTTGTTTTCCACATATTTCTTCCAGTGTGAATTTTGATATACGAACATTCTTGATCTTCATGAGCCCTAAATATCTATGCCAAATGTATTTCAAGGAAATTCTCACGTTTTATTCCAAAATTCCATCATTAACTACTCTATACCATTTTTAATACGGTTCGGCCACGGTTAGTTATGATTAAGAATCAAGAGTAACGTTTGTGTTTTATTACAGTTGAGATACAAAATTATATTCAGAAAATAATGTTTAGCACTTTATAAGGTGTCTGTTATTTTGATATTCTCAAACTGATCAATTTTCCATTGAGGCGAATAATGCTGTATTATCAACATACTCCATTCCATACTTGTTTCGACAATAATATCAATAACATGAATGAAAAAGGGTACGAGTTCTAAGATTGATCCCTGGAGAACACCCCATGGAATTTTTTGTTTGAGCTATACATTCCATTACATGAAGTATCTTTCTGTTAAGATAATCTGGTTAGAGAAAAAGGTTTATAAAATTTTCTTCGATAAGTAATGAAAAAAACCCAAATTTTTCCACATTTCTTTGTTGTCATACTGAATAAAATTACCTAAAAAGGTTCAACTGGGCATGTTTGATTGGAAAAGTTTGGTTTTTACCCTTACATACTACGTTCGTTTACTTGAAATGATATAGTTAATTAAAATCCATCATCTATTGAATTCTATCAAAAATACTCAAAGTAGACAGAATAGTCTACGATAAATTAAAGATATAAAATGTAAAAGCTACCTACAAAGGTTAATTTAAAAATTATGGTTATATTAAGGGTTAAGGGTGGTAACTGTATATTTTCAGTTTATTAAAGTTATACTTTAATTTCATTTTGATTAGGTATGTAATCATCTTCATTGCCATGCTTGATTTATAAATAGTTTAGATAAAAAATCACTTTGAAAATTTGATTGGTATTCAAATGTACCTTCCAAAATTTTGGGTTCACATTGGGATGAGTAATTTTTTTCAATTTGAGAGTTCGGATTTGAATCATCATCGATGAAAATGTATGTCCAGCCCACAAAAACACAAATCGAATCTATATAGATTCCACACTACAAATTTAAGATAAATCTAAAATTTCATCACATTTTCAATAAACGAACGGCAATCCTGAAAAGTAAAAATTCTATCCCTACCTTCAACCCCCCGTCGAATGACAGGTACAACGCCCAATCTTTTAAATGGGAAGTATAGGTTTGTGATATATCGTTTGAAAGGTTTCTTCATTAAGATAAAGTAAATTAAAATCATGTGATTAGCGAAATTCGATAAAATACACTCACAACTTATCGCAATATACTCAAAACTTATTTCATGTTGAGGTATTGATAATAAGAAATTGAAGAAAAACCATAGCAATGTTTTTTTAGATGGTATCCTTTGAAAAAAACGTAAATAAGTTCCGTGGCAACGTTAGTTCAAAACGCCTTGTCAAATTGTTTTGTATGTTACAACACTAGTTGTCAGTATTTCAATTCAAGTTTAAAGTTCGTCAATTTCAAGTCTGACAAATGGTTAGATTAACGAAAATGCATGAAATAACAGTTTTACAAATGATTGGTTACGGAGATAAAACCCGAACACAACAGGAAATAGCTCACCTATTTAATGAGAAATTGACTAATTTACCGCCCATATCTCAAGCAAAATTTAGAAGCAGTTTCGCGAGTTTGGTTATGTGGGGCAGATAAAAAAGCAGCTGCAAATGCAATGAGTGATGAACTTAAATAAGATGAGTTTGAGGAAAACCTACATACATCGAGTAGACAGGCATCCACTACAATCAATACATCGATAGTAAACATACTAAAAGAAAATAAAATGCATCCCTATAAAATGATACTTACTCAGGAGCTCATGGAAGACATCCATAGTTCTTTTTCGTATTCTACATTTCATTACGTTTTGCATTACATTTTAGTTTTTGAGTGTAGTTTATCGAATTTCGGTAACTACATGATATTAATTTATTTTATCTTATCTGCAATAAAATTAAAGCGATAACATTTTTGAATAGAGAATGAAGAGACTTTTCAAACGATACACAAACCTATACTTCCCATTTAATAAATTGGGGGTTGCACCTGTCATTCGAAAGTGGTTGAAGGTAGGGGTGGCACTTTCACGTTGAAAAAAAAATGTCAAATTATAATTTGAATTTGCCGTGTTTCGGGATTTTTTTTAAATATGTACAGAAATCGAAATACAGAATTTATTCCATTTGGCTTTTACACACTGTATATATCCAACTTTGACCATTCCTAAAACTCCTGAAAAAAATGATACTCTAGTTTTTTAATGCAAATCCAAAATGACAGTATTCAAGAAACACTTTGGGCGTGTCTACAGACACCCCCAAAGTATTTCTTGAATACGTTACGGATTTGATTTAGTTGTCTGAAAATCTACCCAATTTGTCGTATCCCCGACAAGAATGAAAGTATAGAAATATTGTGATATTGTGTAATTTCAGGTAACTTTGGTTTTGTATGACCTGAATTTCTCAGTTTCTATCTAGAGAAGTAGATGCTTATCCTAATAAAGGAATCCAAGTGAACGTTTTCTAAATGGATTCAGTAAAATCTTTCTGGTTCTTTGTTCACGATATCCCTTTCGATTAACTACTTTCTTTTGTTCTCATTTGTAGAAAACAATGCGTACATATTTTGGTTTTGATTCTCCAGTATTCCGAAAACTCTATATAATATTGTGAATAAAATCGGTCTAATCGTAGACTAAAATTCTTCTGTCTGAGAGATATTTCGTCATTCAATGACGAAAGATAAAATCTACTTTTCGGATACCAAAAGTTTAGAATTTTAATTTAATGTCTTTCTGTCAACGTAACAGTCTATTTGACTGAGATGAAAAAAGTTTGTTTGTATTTGCGGAATTTGGATTTGACGAATTGAAATCTTCCAAGTTTCATTTGATGAAATATCTGTTGATTTATATACTTACAAAATTTTAAGTTTCACCAATTCCTGCAGATCGGTTTCATATATGATGCTGATATTGTTTCCCTGCAGGTCTCTGAAAAAAAGATTTTTTTAAAAATATTGGCCACATGTAGCTACTCAGTAATATTTGTTAACATTTTATGAGAAAATTTATTAATGAACGACAACAAAAAAAATATCGAATCAATAGAAACATATAGTATCTAACCATACCTGACAATTATTATTATTAATTTTTTTCCCTAAGGGTGCGCTGATCGGGCCTTATCCCCGACGCCACGATTTATTCGAGAGGGCGTGTCAGGAACATTAACCAATGACCATCCAAAAATATGATAGAAGTGACCGATACTTGATGAAAATCCATTATAACGTTTTAAAAAAACACTCTGTGAGATTTTCACTTGAAAGTTAACAAAACGGCAACACGTATTTTTTGGCAATGACCGCTTCCCACATTGTGGGATACTATCATTATTTACTTTGCCCAGGAATGTTAATGCGTTTGAACAAAGAAAAGTTAAAGATTTATTCACTTTGTTGATTGTATATAAGTTATGAATTTTGTCTATATTTATACAGGCCGTTTTTTTAGCTGATCCCACTATTGCTATCTCGGATTTGGTGAGACCTATAAGGTCGGTTAAATTGGACAAAAGTTTCCTATTTTGGTGAACTAGAATACTCTATTTTCAGATCAAGAATATCAGTGGTAGTTTTTGAAATATTCGCCAACACTAGAATTGTCTAATTTCGTTTTTTCGAATGATGAAAAAAAGATAAAAGATCTGTCAATACTCCCTTCAATATTCCTTTAAACTTTGAATATACGAATTCTATTTTGAAATTTTCCCAATTCAAATTCTTTTCTCAGAAGGGGTATCCATATGCAATTGAGATCAATTGATCATGCTCCCATATAGTCAGGTCTATTCCACACTATAAATACAAGCAAGTTCTCTTTTTGTTTCGTTAAGCTCTGTCGTCAAAATGTTGATGTTATTTCAAATAATCATGTATGTACCATCTCTCGTCAAAATATGTTCAGCAAATTTAGATTCTGTTCTGTTTTGTTCATTTCATTTTATACATGGAAGTAGTTTTTGGGAGAGAAACGTTTTGGCTTTCTATTTCTTCATCTTCATCACAAAAAAAGTGTGAATCTTCCAAAGAAAGGAAGCCAAAGACACAAACTGGAAGGAAAAACCCTCATATAAACATTGAAATTAGTTGTTTCAAGAGGGCTTCTTATTCCAATTTATGTCTGTAAAGAGTTAATTTTTCAAATTAATTGCTCTCTTCCTTTCCCACATTTTTTTTGTATAAAGGTGAAGAAGTAGAAAGCCAAAACCTTTCTTCATCATACCTATATACAATTTTATTTAAACGTCAAAAGAGGAAGTGAGAGTTGTTAAAATGCAATATCTCGTTCAATCTCCTCAAATAAAAATTCAGGCAGCCATTTTTGTTTCGTTCATCAAACTATTCATGGGATAGTTCCTGAAAATGTTTCAAGGAGAATAAATCAACTGTATTTCAATTCATCACCTGATCTCTCATACAGATCCACTAATTAACGAAACAAATCATCCGTTCCTGTTCACTAAACTACTGCAAGTTCGCCCAAAGCGAGATACTTGAAGAAAAAAGAAATTGTTATTCCAAGCGCAGCGTTTATTACCACAAGGCAAGTTCACAATTAAAAAACTCAATTGAAAACGCATTTAAAAGCCATTTCGTTCAATTAAATAAATTCGACAGAATTAAATTGAATTAAAAGCGGTAGTTGCGGAGAGAAGACCGACCCTATCCGAAGTGAACTCTATCGCGTTTGGAAATTTATTCGGGCATGTATTGAATACAGAGTGAAAGATTCGAGCTGTATGGAAAGATCATTTTTTTTCGTGATTTCTCATAGTCAGGGAATCAAACAGGCCAACAAAGAAAACAAGTTCTCGATTCACTTTCATTTTCCACAGTCTGTTACTTTAGAAAGAAACGAGTAATCCGCAGTGTACCAAATAATTCTTTTATAGAAATTGTCGTCTTGAACATATAACTTTCAAAGGAAACTGTTATAAGCCTTTTGAAACATCAATAAACGGGAATAATAATAAAGTTGTTGTGGAATTGGCGCGGTGGTAGTGCGCTGATTGGAAGGTCGTTAGTCGTCTGTGAGAATTTCAGGCCATAATTCAATAAAGTGTATTAAGAAAATCATTTGACATTTGGTGAAGTCAAAATGATGTATCTGTACAAACCCCCAAGCCCGTTAACTGATTACGACATTAAAAATTGGTCAATTTGGAAACAAAAATTCGAAATATATCTGAAAGCACCTGATAAATCTGAAATTCAAGAGGATGTCAAGATAGCCATTCTTTTCAATTGTATCGGTGAAAAAGGTTTGGATATACATATACATATAATACGTTCAACGAAGACCAGAAATCAACACTTGTAAAACTATTGGCTGCCTTTAATGACTATTTTCTACCTATATAATCATTCAAATTCAGTAATCTAATCAAAGTTGAATCAAGGTCTATTGAGCAGTATCTCACTGAGCTAAAGAAGCAAGCTAGATTATGTGATTTTATATGTTCAAATCCTCAGTGCGATACAAGATATGAAGAGAGAATGATTAAAGATCGTCTGATTGTTGGAATACATGACAAACAGATTCAATCCAGGCTAATAAGGGATTCAGATATAACTGTAGTGAAGATTATAGAGTATTGTAAATCTATCAAACTCAGTGAAGAGCATCTAAAAACACTAAACCCCGAAGAAGAAGTTTACGCTGTCAAGAATATTCAAAAATTCAGGTTTAGGAAGTGTCTTTATGAACATATCCCACTTCTGACACCATGTTATAAGCCTTTTAAAACATCAATAAACGATAATAAACTTTATTGTCTTTTAGTTCTTCTTACAGTTTTTTGTATCTACGAGATGTACCTCTATTCTTGTTATTATATCGTCATGACAACCACCATGGTTTACCATTTATAATATAGGAATATAGGGTAATAAACACACATATAACAGAATCAAGAAGTTCATTGAAAATCAAGGTAAACTCTCATGTAGATCATTCGGGAGTTCGTTTAAAATAACCGACCGAAGTTATTTTTTTTCTGATTGATTCGGCCGTTGATGAAGATCCATAGTAATTTCATAAACTACACCTTACGATTTGATCTCCACAAACTTAAATTATGACTGAAGTTAGTTTTTATCTCCGGAAAAATTCTTTAAAGAAACAGTTTGGCGAAATAGGAATATCACTTTAAGGAAACTCAAAATTTTTCGTTTTGTTTTTGAAAAATAAATCAATCGAATATCCTCATTAAAACGTGTTTGAAAAGATTTGTCTAAAATGTAGACTGGTAACATTTCAAAAATAACAGTACAAAATACTCTACATTAAGAAAATACTGCATTAAACGAAAAAATAAAGAAAATGTAAATGCTTGTCAACATTTATTCTATATCGTGGAAATGAAAACACGACCCACCTCGTATACAAGCCCCTTCGTTCCTGCCGCCACCATATTAATTAACATTCAGAATACGCTCTCAAAGCTTGCGAAGACGGCGAAGGGTAGGCGGCGGCAAGATTGAATTATAACCCCCAATCAAACCCATTTTGATAGTGATTTATGAAATTACATCTATTGTCTGTCTGCAGAGTCCGTGAAACAAAACAATAAAATAGCGGGCAGATCCCGCGCGGCTCTGAAAGATTCTACATTCGTCATTATTCGCCCGTGTCATTCGGCTTTACGGTGCGATCAAACGAAATAAAAAGTCTGTCTCGTCATGAACAACAACACGTAATAAATTAGTTATCGACATCCTTCCAGGAATTTTGATGAGCAGATGAAAGCTCGGCATCAACATTCGTCATTCAGCTTATCGCAGTCACTTTTTCAAGATCAGTTATTCATTTTTGGGATTGACATCGAGAATTCATGTGACTTATTGCAAACTCACACACGTAATAAATTTCTTCGCCAACTTAGAGGTGGAACTGGAATTTCTGACGTGGAATAAATCCAAAACAAGCACTGTTCTCAAACACCATCTTTTGTTTCACACAAGATGGCGTCTTCGGGAGATGAAGTTGAATAATTCCCAACTCTAAAATTGGTCTCTATATCTATTTAACAAGGTTGTTTCAGAAGTTTTGTCCGTTTTTATGAGTCTACTTCCAACTGTAATTTCTCAGTGAATACTTATTCAATTCAATCGAAATGAGCGAAATTTGAATTAGTGCACAACAACGTAACACAAGTCGATTAATTCCGTCAGCAAGTTACATATTCATGAACGCCATCGTATCGTCCTGATGCCGGATCAAACGACTGCGATATTCAAAACATAAATGGCGCAGTCGGTGAGGAATATTCTCCTATCAAGAAAGGACTTGTGGATAATCCGAGAGAAAGCTAGCCTTCAGAAAAACAAAGTCATCGTGCCAAATCCTTGGAAAATGATTACTGGAGTTCTGAAACAACTGGAACGGGAGTCTTCAGGAACGAATATCTTGGAGACACCTTTAGCAAGTAAAAAAACTAAACCGTAGCAGTTAAGGACCAAAACCACACCGTAGCAGTTAAAGGACCAAATCGAAAATTATCCAGAACTAGAACGTAAGACATTTTTTCTCATTCCCGTTAACTTTCCCTTTCTCCTTCTCATTTTATATATGCATAATATAATTTTCTCAGTATATTTCATCTATGTTTCGTAACTTAAGAGATCTTGCCGCAAGTGATAGAATTTCCAGAAATAAAATTCTGATACGGAACCTCAAAATATTGGTTCAGATTTCGATAACCTTTATCAAGAAGCTCTAGAAAATCTCTCACTTGGTGAAAATTCTAACGTGATAAATTCAAATCAGATATGGCTTCCAATTATCAAGAACTTGGATTATTTTTGGATATATGTCCAATATTCTCAGGAGAATCATGTGAATTGAAGAATTTTTGTGCTTCAAGTGAAATTTTGAGTAATTACACAAACGCGGATGCTACAATAAAAAAATGATTTTTAGAGTTATAATTTAAAAATTGAAAGGCAAGGCCTTGATTTTAGTATCTAACAGAATTGAACTGACTAAATGGAAAGACATTAAGAAGCTTTTAAAATTGCATTCCTCTGACCAAAGATCTTTTTCCTGTCTATTAAAAGAATTGCACAGCATGAAACCCTATATTAAAGAAACCCCGTACAATTTTGGTATGCGCTATCAATATTTAAGAAGTCTCTTATTTACATCAATTAACAATGATCAAATTACTCGAGAACAAAAAATTGCACAAATTTCTAATATTAACAAACTTGTATTGATTACGTTTTTGAAATGACTACCTGCTCACTTGCAAACAGGAGTTCGATTGAAAAAATGCTACTACCGGCTCTGGTACCCTTATAATCTTGCTTCACAACGGGGAATTATCTCAGAAGCTGCCGCACCTAGCCAACCAAACCAGCCCTAGGTTTGTGAGGAGTTACATGTTCATGAACGCCATCGCATCGTCCTGACGCCGGACCAAACGACTGCGAGATTCAAAACATAATTGGCTAATCGGGATTCGATGTACTCGACAAATGCAGTTTTTGACTGATCCTGATTGGCGAAGGTTCTACCGGTGACAAATTGATCGAATTGCTTGAAAATATGGTAGCCGGTTGGTGAGAGGTCTGAGAAGTATTGTGGATGAGGCAAAACTTCGACGTTCAGTTCGTTGAATTTTCGGACCTCTTCTGTTGACCAGTGTCGGCTGCTGTTGATGCCATTTTCGGTACATTTCGTCGATTTCCTCACAATATGTGATGGTTTGGTCCGGTTGCAGAAAGTTATAGTGAATCACACCATCCGATGACCACTATACAGTAATCATGGTCTTTTTTGGAGGTTTTCGCCTTTGGGTGGCTCATCGGTCTCCAACCACCATCCTGGACGTCTCCTATTGTCGTAGAAGATCCACTTTTCATGACATGTGACGATCAGATCCAGACTAGTATGGTTTCTGTTACGCAAAAGTAAAAAGAACAGACCTCGAAACATGACAAATTCTGTCGATCGTTCAAATCGTTGGGCTCCCACTTTTCGAACTTTTTAACTTTTCCAATATTTTTTTAACCACCGAAAACCGCATGGGAGCTGACCCCCAGTTCTTCTTTTTGTGATGGGCTAGTCTCCACCAGGGTCCAGTCGACCTCTTCGGGGCTTGACTCCGGAACGAAATTTCGTAAACCAACGTCGAACAGTGCGTTCATTTACACTGTCATTGCCAAATGCCTGGTCAATTTTTTGGGCTGTGTCGGCAGCGCTGTGGTTTAATTTTGATTTATAGAGAAAAATTGGCCGAAAATCGCTTAACGACATCATATACTAACATGCTGAAGAGAGGCAAAAAATAAAATTTGGAAAAAAAAACAGCATCAATGTAGAGCACTAATTCTCTATCGATCAGTATATACTACAATACAGTAGAATATGAAGCTACAAAAACAAATGACACTGAAACGGACCGAACTTTTGAAACAACCATAAAACATTTTCACTTCAATTTTTAGACATACATCAATGATAACGGGTAGAAATTCGCGTGATTTTTTTTGTGAAAGTTTCCGCTGATTTTCAATAGAGCCCTTCATATGAAGCTAAACAATGGGCTATTTGGAATGGAACTTTTGTCATCGATCATAGTTCTCATGCCACTCCTTGCTATTATCAGACCTTCGAAAGCATCTAGTGTCATGTACCGACATCAACAAATTCAGAAAATCTTTATTTGATCTATGACCGTTCCAAAAGGCCTATTGAGCGTTATTAGATTTTTCTGGTCACCGAGATCGGGTGGGTATGTGCTGCGTGTTCTTTGAAACGAGATTAAATAGCTCGCTCAGTCTGACCAATATAGATTTGGGCACAGTCCGCACAACTCATGTCATATATCCAGGCCATATTGACAGTATAAAAACGCGTGTCTATTGAATGGTTCGAATATCAAGAACATTATATGTAAGAGTAGATTCGTCCGTCTAGCTTGTGTATAAATTTTAACCCATTGAATTTATAAGTTATCAGAAGGGGGAAAATGACTGATATGTTTTAAAAAATGAAGAATGTGGAAATCGGGCTTCCAAGTTATTCAAACAATAAAAGACGTCCCAACCTACATCTCTCTGGAAATATTGGTGGCAAAATTTCTAAAAACTGGATCGGTTCAAAATAGAAAGAAGGGTAAAAATCCGGTACCCGAAGCTATAGAGATAGTAGTAATGGGGCAAGTTTCAATGAATAAAACATTTATCATGATTTTCTATTTTACATTTCAACTACCTAGCTATGAACTCTTGAGTGATAAAATTTGTCCAGACTGATAAAACTGTGATGTCACTGCTTTGAAGTCAAAATTTCTTGGTTATTACAAATCACACATGCATAGTTGAGCGACTGAATAACAGTGACCTTTAATGACATTGAAGAGCGTGTTGTTTACGAATAGAAAAAAAAATATCAAAACAAATTTTGATACCATTTGAATCAACTTGCTAGCTATTCACATTTCTTCACGAGGTGTATGGTGAAACTTGTTTTTATTTTTTGAAAACCTGTTAGTCAAATCTGAATAATCATACCTCTTGAAGAGATAGAAAATCGTATTTGAGTAATACTTAATTTTCAAAACACAGTTTACAAAACTGCAACACATGTTTCACAATATAATAACTTCTTCAGGCGTGTACACATCATATATATATGAACCCGCCTGAAAAAGCTATTGTATAAACACTTTTTGCGGATTTGTTAACAATGCAGTAAAAAGCTTACAATGAAGTACTTGAATATGTGCAAATCGATAATTTTCAAAATTTTGATAAGTAAATGACTTGAGTGTGAAATAATGCCATAAAACTCTGGGACCGTAGGTCAAGGTCATTGATCGTAGGTTTCAAATTATTATATGTAGAATAGTCCGCCCAACAGAGACATTTTAAAAAATATGGAATTGCACCCATTTTTATGGATTGGGTTTGATTTACGAGTTATACATATATGTTGGGTCTATTTCCAGAAGATGTAAACTATAATGTGAATAAAAAAACAGTTCTAGAATTTGAAATTCATTTATGGAAATTATAATTACCTGTCAAAAATATTGAAATTGACAGAACTTGTGATGTTCATTTCAATTGATCAAACAGGTCCCGTGCATTTGGTGGCTATGAAGCTGCCTAGTCTTAAACTTTTTCATTGTTTTTAGGCATTGAGGAAAATGATCAGTAATAAATTCACGCATCAAGATAAAAGGCAGTTCCTATATCTAATTCGGAAGTTAGCCATCCTGGAAACTCTAATTAATGAATGCACGTACAAAACAAAACGAACTTTCCCGAGCTTTGCGCGTCGCGTGCTTTCTAAAAACTTTTCAAACGGATTTACATAAACATTAAAACCAACACAAATGATTATTTTGCACGAAAGTTAACCCAAAGCGACGACTCAATTTTTACATCGAATTATTTCCCTAAAAGGATTCTTATCAGCTTCGAAATCGAAAGTGCCATGGCGGCGTTTATGTATTTCAACTACTTGTCGAGGATTAACATTTCAGCCATGCCATTAATGGAGACAAGAAATCCAGTCCGCTTTCAAGGTTTACTCTTATTGATAAAATAATGTAACCGATAATCGGAAAATATTGAGTGTGGTATCAAGTCGTTATTGCAATCATGTTTGTTTCTTAATTATTTTAATTTCATCTACTTTTACCTGAACATAAAACCTACACTATAATCATGAACAAATATTTATACTGAATGTATTCAAAAATGTATGTTTTTAATAGTATCGTCATTGCCAGACATAGCATTCACTCGAAATAAAGTCACTCAAAAATTATCTTCGAAATGAAAAGAAGGAATTATAGAAACTACAATAAAACATGTTCCTAAGAAGATTCGAAAAGAAAATTCAAAATTAATGAATTATTTTCTTGAGTCATCATGAAATTCCTGTAAACTCAGGATGAGTTATTCAAGAATTGATGATGTCATATGCTTAAAGTATATTCAATCTCATATTGATGCATATATCTCAAACGGTATCTTCTCAGAAATGAAGTCAAACAATTCTTCTGAATGGAAATAACAGAGTAAAAACGTCTTTTAGAGAAAATCATTTTGAAAATAAATATATTCTGTAAAAACTCTATACAATCATGAGGCAATAAAATATAACTGAAAGACCGTCTCTATGCAATCGATCAGATAATATGTAGACTAAATACTTTTGAAAAATCAACAAGTATTTACTTCCTTCATATTTAGAAGTATTTCTTCTTAAGATAGCCTCTAGTGACTCACAGATTCATTCAATATCATATCGTATACGACTCTTCATCTCTCATTAGAGACATTTTCAGTATACAGTATAAACTACACCTTACGATTTGATCTTCAAACATGTATCACGAACATGTTTGAAAATGAAGTTTATGAAGATCAAATCGTAAGGTGTAGTTTATGAAAAGTTAGTTAAAGCTTCGCAATAAGTGAATATTTCATTTACCTACGACATACGAGTACATATATCATAGTTACTACTTTGTTTGAGATATTTAGATCTGTAATAACATAAATGTCATATTTTTTCCGAAAAAACATGTTTGGACATTATACAGAAACTGAGGGACTTCCGAAGAAAGGAAGAAAATATTTTGAAATATTGTTTATTCAACCTCTTTGACTGGAAACTTTTCCTACAACAATGTCCATCTTTTTCTATGGATGCTACACAATGTGACACTTCTCTCATCGCTTTCATACGTTAAAAACGAAAGATTTCTCACGCAGTGAGAAATATCCGCCATTACAGGTCAGATTGATATGACACGTTCTCCATCTTGACAACGCTATGCCGACGATTCCCGTTGTGGAATTGGCGTGGTGGTAGTGCGCCCGACTCACGATCGGAAGGTCGTGGGTTCGATTCCGGCCTCGAGCAGATATTTTTCTCGAGAGACTTTATCTGGTTGAAGCTGGGGTGATTCTGCAACCGTGTTAGGAATCACACTTTAAAAGGTAAGACCTCGTTAGTCCTTAGCTCACACAAGTTTCTCAACTTCTGAGAGTTGTCGTTCGTATGGGGGCGACAGCTGATTAACGGAAAAACAGATTTTGAACAGACATATTTTTGAATATCCAAGTAGCCCATTCTCGGCGTTTCCATAACAACAAAACCAAAGCACTGCATAATTATTGCTGTCAACTTACCCAACGAAAATAGTTTTATTGTTGATTGTTATAGTATAAACAGTTCAGATTTATTAAATATAATGGAATACGAAGATTTAGAGTTGGAAAATACACATCCGGAAATTGTTCGGCAAGCAATATATGTTTGCAATAATTTGCTACCAAGCACATCAAGAGCAAAATATGAAATCGCTTACAGAAACTTTATGTACTTGAAAATGAAAGCCAAGGTAAATTCTTGTTCCGAAAATACCTTAGTTTATTTTGAAGAGTTGTCAAGAAGATTGAAATTATCAACATTATGGTCTCAGTACCCGATGCTGAGGAGTACCTTAATTATCAAAAACTGTGTTGATATATCAAAATACGTGCATTTTTCAAACGCAATTTTTAAATTTTTATCGAAAAATGAATGTTTGGTTTTGATTTCAGGCTGCTTTAGCTATTGACCTTACAAGGGCATGCGGTTGTGATGAACTTCGAAAATTAAAAATTGATAACATGGAAGATCTTAATTCAGCCCTTTTAATAAAATTACCCGATACTAAAACCAAAGTTCCTAGAAATTTCACAGTCACAGGAGAATTCTACCAAATTTACAAAAAATATGTGAAGCTTCGACCATTTTAAATTACAAAAATAGCAAATGTACGAAACTGCCTGTGGGGATATATAAATTTGGCACCATGGCGAAAGAAATAATGAAATTTTTGCAATTACCGAACCCTGAATTATATACTGGCCAGTGTTTCCGAAGGTCATCTACGACTATTTAAGTTAATGCAGGGGCAGATCTTTTGACTTTAAAACGCCATAGGGGTTGGAAATCCAGCAATGTTGCTGAATCTTATATCGACAACTTCATAGCTAACAAAATGAAAATTTCAAAAATTATAGCAGAATCCATTCAGCCTCCAGCGCCATTAGAACCTGAACACTACAATGCTGTGGAAGCTCAGTACGTTCCCCCATCAACTTAAACTTCGACCGCAGGTAATATTTCAATTACCGAAAATATGTTGAAACATACCAGGAATTACAAAATTGTTCAAATATTACTGTTAATTACTATTTTGAATAAAATACAAAAATGAGTTAATGACACACAAGTATTATTATATATGCATTTTAATTTTCAATACTTGAAAACAACGGAACCGTAGAAAAAGTACAGTGTACAATGCGTGAGAAAATGACATATTTCTCACTCGCTTGATTTGCGGCACTCGCCTTTGGCTCATGCCAACAAACTTTTGCGCTCGTGAGAAATATGTCGTTTTTCTCACTTATTATATAATATACTATTTCTCAATCGAATAACGAGCTATTATGAAACAATCATACCTACAGCTGATTTCATGTAGTAGGGCCCATTTGGGGCAATTACTTTAATAACCCATACAAGTAGTCTGGCTGATTAAATTTGGTGCTGATATGACAAGAACATTATATGTCATCATTTTTAAAATACTAAAAGAGTGTAGTATCCTCGAAAGATACACATATGCCATGCGGATTATTTTATAGACCTATAAACGAAAAACAATATGTATAGTGAATCATTTTATGAAATAGGCGAATAATTTACAGTAGTTTGACAGCAGTTGACATATTCAATACTAGTATCAGACACCTTTGAAGGAAGCTATTGTGAAGTGAATACCGTGTTGTGGTTTTGTCAACTATTGTGCGAAAATCTCACTTGAAAACCTTTTGAATGTTCATTCGACAGTTTTGAAACTTGAAATTCGTGAAATGCCAGGATGAGATACTAATAACGAAGACTTATTGAAAAAGTAAATAACAGAAAAACATAAAACATGACCTAGTTCATATAACTTTTCAATTTATTCCTTCCTCACTGATTCATTCATTTATTTTTCAAACATTGTCTTTCCAATGAATAGTACAACAAAATAACACTCGAAAATTTCAACATCGAATAATTTAATATATAATAATGCATTCAGTACGCATTTCAAATAAACAAACAACTTCATATCATCACTATTTCCAGCAGAGACTTTTCGAAATCCCTCACTAATTATCCGATTTATCCGAACAAAAATCCAACGGAATTGTTAACGGTTCGACGAATGAATATTCGCTTTTGTGAATGGGACCGAAAGAATCAGTTCGAATTTTTACAGGTCGATAAGCGACAAATATTTCTCCAAAAATACGATCGTTGTTAGGTTTTTCGTTGCGTGAAAATCATATCCTGTCGACTTTTTGACAATGTGATTTTTATCGATGCAATGTAGCACAATAAAAACGGCACGCGTGCGAGCCCATATTAGTGAAATTATATTGATGTGTGATTGAAGTTTTGGAAAAACTTTTTGGCTTTTATATTTCTCCTTCATTTTTATCATCAAGTTTAAAACAAATGGCAGACCTTAGAAACGAGATTTCGAAATTTGGTCATAATGCCAGCGTATACGTACTTTGATAAAGAACCAAATGAAAACAGTTAATAATGACTACCTTATCAGCATACACACTTTTTTGTCGATTCTAATCATACGCTTATTCCAAAAATAATAGCTCAAGAATTCCTAGATCACCTAACTACCAAGGAAAAATTTGACAATCTACAAAAAAATCTTATTGTTTTCATCGATTTTTTCATTAAAGTGTACTCCTGATTCAATTCATTAATATACTGGGTCTTTCACAACGAGCGTTCGTTAGGAATATATGGAGAACGATTCAAAATAAAAACTTGAAATTTTGTGGTAGCGGGTTTTACAAAATGGCCTTCTCATCT
>WOGR01000443.1:0-25690 GCA_015342045.1 Leptinotarsa lineolata | reverse complement strand
TTCGATAGCAGACTGTGCTATCATCATCGTGGCACTACTGAACATTTTCTCGTCTTATTTGGCCTTTTATGCGGTCAGATCGTCTTAGACAGGTATTAGCTTGTTCAGGTAATTTGATTACGCTTCTATCTCGGTGTTCGATTTAGTTTGTTTGTACCTGGGTTATATCAGGTGTGCTGGGTAATCGCACGTTGAAAGGTAAGGTCTCGTTAATCCATTGCTCGCACAAGTTTCGACTTCTGAGAGTTGACGTTCGTCAGCTGGTTAACGGAACGAATAATTTTAGAACAACAACAATATTCTTTGTATAGTTGTTTCTCTAGGTTCATTATTTTTAGGCCTATAAACTATTAACCATGAAAACAGATAAAACCACTTCTTGACTTCTCTTCCTCTTCATCCCACAACCAATTAATCATTCGATCTCTTTTGGAGACTTTCGTAATCCTCCCGGATAATAAAATGAAATACTTAGGCATAATTGTAGATCAACATATTAAATGGGACCAGCATATACTGTACAAGTTCAGAAAATCAAAAAGCCTCACACCTGAAAAATATATCACTACACTGTTTTACTCCCTAGTAGAAAGCCACCTCCGATATGGAATATCGGAGGCTGGGGCGCAGCTCCAAAAACTCATCTTCACATTTTAGAAGTGATACAAAGAATATTTTTAAAACTAATTTATTCAAAAATATTTGATGTTAGATGTTAGTTACCTTAACTCATGCATCAGATACCATTCACATAGACAACAGTGTCATTTACCAAATCACCAATACGGCACACGACAAAAACAACATTATGTCTGAAACAACTACCCAAAGATCTTATTCTTATTTTTGCACCAAAGTTGTACAATAACATCCCTGAAAATATAAAAATAATCATGAATATACACTCCTTCAAGAAACATCTGAAGAAATATTTACTTGAATCAGGTAGAATGATCACTGATTCCGCTAAATAAATTGCATCTCTCATTTTTATATATGTTAATCTTAGATTCATTTCTTTTTGTGCTACACTTTATCGTTGGTCCTACTATTAGTATATTATCCATGTTTTTATTAATGCTACACTGTATCATAGAATTTTATGCTTATACAAATAATTATAACAATTTAATGATTGAATCATTTTCTATACTGTGATTATTAATTCATATTACTAACCCTTACCGATTATATTTTTAATGAATATCCTGTACTTTAAACTATTTGTTTATCTAAATTTCAATCATTGATTCAAATTACTAACTTCACTTATATATAAATATTCTAAATGGTCTTATTTTATAAATAATTTCTACTAATGCTAAAACAAGTGTTCTTGCACTTATCGGCTTCTCAGGCTTTGTTCACATTAACAATCTATGATCTACTATAACATTTTTTTGAAATTATTGAGAAATTTATCAATAATTTGTTAATTTGTGAATAAAGATCATTATCATTATTATACTTTTTCTGAAATTAACTTTTCGTATTTAATAATTTTGCCTATTAAAAAAAATTATTAAATACGAAAAGTTACTGATAAATAGAACATTTTTTTGTGTGAAAAATAATTTTATTTTTACGCAGTAACTTATAGGGGTAAACTATAAAGTTTCCCCTTTCTACACCTGTATAAAGTTCTCCATTTTAATTTTCATATTTTTTCAGACTGTGGAAGGTGAAAATACCCAAAAGAAGATCGATAAAGAATTATTCTAATATAATTGAGTTAAGTAGTCGGTTCAACCCCGTTTATTGATCGAGGAAATTCAGCAAAATTGGAATCCTTCTCTTCTGCAACATCTGTTCCAAAGTAGGCTAATTATATGACAAAACAGAACTTTTACTTACTCTTACTTTTCGGAAGATCTGTTACACTGATAACGTTTGAAACAGAAAAAACGGGCATTATTTCCCGGTGAGGCCCATCATTTTACCAGTTATCGATGTCATCAGGGACGCTAAAATTCATAATAAGACCAGGCCTTTCTACTCTGTTACACCCCGATAATTATCAGTCGAAAACCTATCACTACCGGAAGATTTACATTTTGATAGTCGCCGAGCAAATTCGTAATTGTTGCGTGAAATAAAAATGAGATTCATGAATTCACTCATTCTTAATTCATCATTCGTATAAGATGATTGGGTAACAGACCAGGTGCCATCGATCTCCTTAAAAAGTATCGATAATTACGTGGGAATACTGTTTTCACTCTGATTTTGAATATTTTTTGTGAATAATTGGAAACATTATGCATCATCAAGAATGCCTTTCAAAATTTCGATAAAAACTCTGAAATATGTGCAGATCATCTGTAGGTAATTGAATGAGATAAAAATATATTTCTCAATTTATTCCATAAATATTCTTATTGGGAATTATAACAGATATTCTTGTTGAGGAACGCAACACAACATAAATAGTAACATAACAATTGTTGCAAATGAGGCCCTGTCCATTTGGGAAAGTATACACTTCTAACTGGATAATGAATCGTGCAGAATTTGCCAGGTAAATTAATAATTATAATGATAATAGTAACCTTTATTCAATCCTTTCTGATCACATATTGAATGATATAAGATACACCACAAATTAAAACTATGAGATGATTGACACACAAATAGTAAATTATCACAATTTAACAGATTTGTACACATAGATGGAAACATTTATTCAATTTATATTCATACGTACAAACAAACAAATACATATTCATTTTATATCAAGAAATATTCTTTATCAAAACAAATCAAATAGAAAAACTTATTGGTATTCTCTTCTGATCCTTCTATGTATGTGGAGCCCTAGGCGGTCGCCTTGTCCGTCTATATGGTGACGTCAGCTCCGCTGGCTATGTAGATGTAATGCATGAGAATAGGTAATTTACAAAACTTTATATTAGCTATATTTAGTGAATTAACCCCAAATCATGACAAAATTAATAGAAGGACTTATTGGTATTCTTTTGTTTTTACTGCCCAAGCACCCCTGCCTAGTCTCTAGTAACTTAGGCGGTCGCCTTGTCCGTCTAGATGGTAGCATCAGCTCTGTTGGCTATGTAGATGTAATGCATGAAAATTGGTTATTTACAAAACTTTGTATTAGCTTTTTTTAGTGAATGTATTCAAAATCAAGACAAACCAAATAGAAAAACTTACTGATATTCCATTTTTTACCTCTCCTTGGTATGTGGGGCCTTAGGCGGTGGCCTTGTTCGTCTATATGGTGGCATCAGATCTGCTGGCTATGTAGATGTAATGCATGAAAATTGGTGATTTAGAAAACTTTGTATTAGCTATTTTTAGTGAATTTGCCCAAAATCAAGACAAAATTAATAGAAAGACTAATTGGTATTCTTCTGTTTTTTCTACCCAAGTACCCCTGCTTGGTCTTTAGTAACTTAGGCGGTCGCCTTATCCGTCTAGATACTGACATCAGCTCTGCTGGCTATTTAGATTTAATGCATGAAAATTGGTAATTTACAAAACTTTGTATTAGTTTTTTTTAGTGAATATACTCAAAATCAGAACAAACCAAAGAGAAAAACTTATTGGTATTTTTTTTTTACCTCTCCTTGGTATGTGTGACCTTAGGCGGTCGTCATATACTGGCTCTGTAGATGTAATGTATGAAAATTGGTGATATAGAAAACTTTGTATTAGCTACTTTTAGCGAATTTACTCGAAATCAAGACAAAAATATCAGAAAGACTTATTAGTAGTCTTTTGTTTTCACCGCCCAAGCACCCTTGCTTGGTCTCTAGTAACTTAGGCGGTCACCTAGTTCACCTATATGGTGGCGTCAGATCTGCTGGCTATGTAGATGTAATGTATTGAAATAGATAATTCATAAAACTTTGTATTAGCTACTTTTAGTGAATTTACCCAAAATCAAGACAAACTTTATAGAAAGACTAATTGGTATTTTTTTGTTTTCCCCGCTCAAGCACCTCTGCTTTGTCTCTAGTAACTTGGGCGGTCGCCTGGTTCGCCGATATAGTGGAGTCATCTCTACTGACTATGTTGAAGTAATGCATGTAAATTTGTAATTTACAGAAGTTTGTATTGGCTATCTATTTTCAGTGAATTCAGATACTTAAATTCTATGATATTAAAAATGATAATATAATAGCAGTGACAGATCCATAAAGGCCCCCCCCCCACTTCGACGCAGAAAATGTTTAATTATGGGGCCTAAGCCAGTCCTACACTCTTGCCCATCATTATCAAACCTCGATCGATAACCAGATTCCTGCATCTCAATTGCACCCCCCTATAATGAATTCGACTATTGTGCAGGAGCGGATGCTCCTGCACAATAGTCGAATATTTAATCGAAATTGGTTCGTATAGAATGATTGATAAAAATCATCTAAAGATTAACAATTTCTGTCAATTGAAAAAGTTTTCAATCTAGATTTGAAAATATTGATATTAGTGGCTGTTTTTATATTTTCGTGTAATTTGTTAAAAAAATTTCGTCCGAGATAGAGATGGCTTTTCTAGTAGAGAGCTGTTCGATGCGGTCTAGGTACTAGCAAATTTCCAGTGCGAGTTGGATAACAGTGTTTTTGCTGATTCGATAAAAATTTTAATTTGTTATTATAAACAAAAATGCACAATTTATAAATATATATTCCAACAACCGTATGAAGTTTTAAGTTTTTAAAAGAGCTCCTACATGACTCTCTTCATCCAAGCTTAGCAATTATCCGAACTGCCGATTTCTGCAGTATAAAAATCCTTTCCACGGACGTTCCCGAACCCCAATTCAAAATCCCATATCGTAGATGGCAGTAAATGGTAGCATAATATAGACTTGGCAAGATTTCAAAATTACAGTGGTTAGACATGAATCTTAACGCATAACAATTTTTACGTTTACGTTTTTCACAAAGTATGTCGATATGTTGTGTCCAGTTGAGTCTGTAGTCAACTGTAATGCCTAATAATTTAGTTTCTTCAACGGATTCTACATAAAAATTATAATCCTCATATATACTTGAAATCTCGGACTCATTTGTATTCAAAGTGAACTTCATCAGCACGGTTTTGATTATATTAAGTTTCAGGTGGTTTCTGTTTGCCCATGTTATAATTTGCTGGTATACACTTTGAGTAACATCTGACAGATTAGCGGTGTGATAAAGAAATTTGTATCATCACGTGAACTGATGAAAGGTGTTGAAAATAATGAAACAAGTCATTTGCACCGTGTTCTTAACAACAACACGTTGGATTCTGTCCTGCAGATATGATTTGATTAACTTATTAGCAATGCCTCTCACGCTATATCGTTCCAATTTCTGTAGCAAAATTTCATGATTGACCGTGTCAAAAGCTCTCGAAAAGTCTATGAATAAACCACAAATATGTATTTTGCAGTCAAGAGAATTTATGATGTGTTCACCGAAATCACATAGAGCAATTTTAGTACTCTTATTCATTGTAAATCCATGCTGATGTGATGAGAGAATGTTAATCACAGAGTAGAAGGAAAGTAATTGATTTTTGATATTTAACTCAAATACTTTTTATACACTAGAGAGCAAACTAATATCCCTATAGTTTTCATAATAATTTTCATCACCTTTTTTATAAACTGGTACAAATTCTCCGAACCGGATATAATAATGTCAGGACAGACAATTCCGCTTTCTGCTTCGATAAGTTTGTTAGGGATTAAAATGAACACCAATATGTCTTGGCACAATCATTTCGCTGGAATTGCAAAGGCTGATTCTCGAAAGCTCGGAACCCTGTTCCGAACTAGAAAACTGTACACACCTCTGCAACTTTTGATGCTGTATAAAGCTCAGATCAGATCTTCTTTGGAGTATTGTTTTCGTATATGGAGCTCCGCACCTAAGCATACCATGAAGCTGCTGGATTTCAACCCGAAAAGAGCCATCCACCTGACTGGAGACGCGAACATCACACAAGATTTTGAGAACTCTTCCATTTAGAAAACTGCATTTGTGTTGAATAAATTTCCTAAGAACATTTTTCCAAATTGATTTAATCTCCAGCAATTCAATTCCAATGTGAATCGTTACTTTTGCACAGGCATAGCTCTCAGAGCGCCTTAAGGAATTTTCTGTAGTGCTTGTGTTTTGTCCTTAAAAAAAAGACTATCGAAATGTTTGTTCAGCAAACAAAATCAGCCGAATGTCATAACAACGTGCAAATTAATGAATGTTAGTCCTTCATGCGAAATAATTTTGAAAAATCAAGGAATGTCACGGTTATCAAAAGAAGAGTTTTTTCTTAAGAAAGTGTCTCAAGAATCTGGCACCCTGTAATTCAAAAAATGAGTATATGAAGTCTTTCTCGAAATGAACCTGAAAATAACATCATTAAATGTTGGAATGCTATTCAGAAACATTCTGTATAATAGAAACTGACCACGAAAGCCTCTTTAAGTATAGGTTTTCCACCGTTTCAACACATGAAACACTGAGATACATTTTGTACACCGTAGAATGCTGACATTATTGAAACAGCTGATGATTAATTTCTTTCAGTGCATTCAGGCACAAGATATATTTATTTTGTGAAACAAATGTACATCATCGTTCCAATATGAGAACTTATAATGTACTACTTCGTGAATAATCAGCAATGGGTTGTAGACACTCAAACAAAAACCAACAATCGTTCCTGAAATAAATGGTTGCGGTAAAGCCCGCAAAAAATTGAACATGGGTATAATTAATACCTAAATGTCGCGACAACACATGTTGTTTCGCACTCGAAATCCACACAACAAATTGCGTCATTTCTTATAGCAGGGAATAAAAAGGCGAACGAGCAACAAAAACTAAGGGAGTCGAAGTGTTTATGAAATTCTTTATGATTATTGTTGGACGAAATTTTTCATATTGTTTCAAATATAGTTAGCAGCATTCAGATTGAGCGAGAAGTTGTGAAACAACGTGTTTCAAAACAATTTGAATTCTGATGAAACATGTTTCAGAACTGAGGAGTTTTTGAACAATTTTTGCGATTTAAACCAATTTGTTCTGTTCCCGTCTTGAGTTGGTAAAGACTGAAGCAAATGTCAAACATGTCTCAAACTACAAAACCTAAGCTCAAAAAGGATTTCGTCGGCCCTATTGAGCCAAATTGCTTTAACCTACACCAATTAATTAAATCCTACTCAAGGCTGATTTAGTTCGGTATGACCAATCGTCAAGATTGTACACCCCATTTAATATATTGAGTAACACTTCATTGTGAGATTTCCAGAACAGTCCGGTTCAGTTCAGTAGCGAAGTGTTATTCAAATAATTTCATGGATTTCCATCAAGTATCAACCATAATTCGATTCGATTGACTGTACGACCATGTGGCAGGAACTCCTGATGCATTACGCCATGGTGTCAGAAGAAAACAGTGAGCAAAACCTTGACATTTGATCGAGCTTGACGTGTTTTTTTTTGTCTTGGCTCTCATGAACTCTTCTATTAGGACGATTGGACTTTGGTTTCGATGTCATAACAATATACCCATAATTCATCACCAGTTATGTTCCACGTGTGAAAATTTTTCATACTCAGAGTACAATCACCGTATGTCACTGTCAACATTTCAAGTGTTTACATAAAAATATTACATGCTATGAAAATTGTGTGAATTTTAATCTACCAAGAGAGTAGATTTCACATTTGACACAGACCAAATATACGCGGGCTCAATGCACTGATAAATGCACACTTTATTTATGGAATATAAAAATATAATAAATTTACTGAAGACTTATTGACGTGAAGTAGTATACTGTATACTGTAGTAAACACAACTGTATACACTATAGGTATCTGAGCTCAGTGTTGCGAGGTGGATATCATAACGCCAAACCACTGCATGGCGACCCGTCGCCACGGCATGCGCCGCCACTCTAGTAATCGGTTTTACGTGTGGCTATAGATGTTTCACATCAAAAGTATGTTTTGCTATTAGAGACAATACTTTATCCTGTGACTTCTCTGGAGTGGTATAACTTTAATATGTTATTTCTCAGCAGCAGGAATTTTCAGGGTCCTCAGATCACTCTGACTGGTGGGTTTTTGCCCGGAATAGAAAAAGGCGGTTCAAACCAATGACCCTTTCCGAGCGCCAAAATAAATTGGTACAAAACACTCTTCAGCTCACATTTGGAAACTCAAATACTAAGTGAGTTATGAGCTTATGCTCGATACGGGAACAAGTGTATCGAATTGACGGGGGATTCCGCTAGGAGCAGACCTTGTGGAGCGCAATTCTGTTCCCGGGAAAATTCTGATATATTGTATGAAGTAATAGAGGAAGCGGAGAAGATTGCGTGAATGGGAACTTTCGTGTTGGTACCTTCCCCGTTATCATGCATTTTGGCGATAAAATAAACAAGGTCAAGTCATTACGATAAAACTTGTCTTTGTCATAAATAATCTATCATGCTTGTTATTCATTTGAATTGAATTTTTTAATGAATTCTTTTGCTGTACACCGTTCATTTACAGTGTGGTTACTATACAATACTAACTTTCAAACTGAGAGAGATAGAGGGTCGGTTCAATAGAGAAAAATTTGTAGTTAAGCAAGTCTCCAACCGTCCTTAGATGTTCCAGGCTATTCCTTGTGATATGTGTCTAGTATAAGTGATACGTATACATTTCTTAATTTCTGAGGTTTTCATCAAAAGAGGCGAGAAAATCGATGAAGGTTGTAATGAAGCAACTGAAATGAACTGAGCACTATCAAAAAAGAAGTAATAACTAAAAACACCCTAGGAGTTGAAGATGATGAAAATAAAATATATGAAGTGACCGCTACAAATACAACAAAAAAAAGCACCGAATCTTCTGAAAGTACTTCTTGAAATTAGTGTTGAAATATTTGTAATTAGACTACAATTCGAATTCTCAACTCTCATGTTTGTTATGATTTGTTTTGTATCTGACTATGGTTGAATACGCTAAGGACCATCTCTCTATATCATTCAATAGAGTGTAATAATTACTGCCATTGTGTAAGTAACGTAAAATTTTATCGACAGAGAATAAGTTATTGCAAAATAGATATCTTCATCCTGGTCAGTCTCAGTATTTAAACAAGAAACGCCTGATGTTATTGTAAGCCTAGCGTTGACCACTGGGTTTCACGGTCGATAATTTTCTAGCAGATTAAGCGTTGAATCAATTTAGGGTTTTTATAATAAACTTCGCTGACTGAAGGATTATTAACTCCCACGGAAGACGCCTCAGTTGGAATATTTGAAAATCCTCTCTTAGTGCGCATTCAGACGAAGCTCTCTGGCTTACAGAGACAAGCTTGTCTGGCTATTTGTGGGGTCATCAGTTCCACACCGTCAGCGGCCATGAAGATCCTTCTAGAACTACCTCTTCTCCATATCTTTCTGGAGATCCTTCTAGAACTACCTCCTCTCCACACTTTTCTTTTGAGAAAGGCTAGATGGACTGCATACAAATTTGTGCACATCGCCAATTGCACAAAGCAATCTAATGCAGAGTTCACTAGACTGTTGGGTGACACTAGAAGTCACAACATTCTGGGAGTGACCTCTGACTTTATGCAACCAACTGTCAACTACCAATTGCCTTATAAAGTACTTTTCTCGAGTAGAGAGGACTAGATCCTCCGGGAGAAGGAAATATCAAGAGCAAATAGTTGTCGGTTCACAGGTAGATCAGAAACACCCTGAGGCTCTGGTGCAGGTGTTTTCAGTTGCAGACACAGGACAGAGATATCAACCTGCCTAGGAACCTATGCGACTGTATTCCAAGCGAAAATCTTTGCTGTTGAATTGTGTGCGGAGAGATTGGTTGAACCCAACCTCACATACAAGTCAATAAAATTTTTCTCTGGCAGTCAAGCGGCATTGAAAACTCTTGGTTCCTATCGAGCAACGTCTTAATTGGTAGCAAATTGCCAGAAACGACTCTCCCCAATAGGAAGACTTAACAAATTGTATCTGGTCTGGATTCCTGGCCACACTGGCCTGGAGAGAAACGAGGCTGCTGATTCCCTTGCAAAGAAGGGTGCTGCAAGTAGCTTCATCGGACCAAAACCTGTCATTGGCATTGCTTTAGGCTTTGCCAAACAAACATTGAACATCTGGATGGCAAGAAGTTTTGAAGACGTCTGGCAAAATCTTCCAGGATTGGCTCACTCCAAGGCGTTCATTCACCCTTCGAAGCTTGAATCCAAAAAGTTGTTGAACTTTAGTAGGGATGAATTACGATATCTAACAGGCCACCTTACAGGTCACTGTCGTCTGAATCATCATATGCAGAGACTCGGTTTGTCAGAAGACAGTGTGTGTCGCCTCTGTTTGGAATATGATGAAACAGCAGAGCATATACTTTGTGCATGCCCCGCTGTGGACCAAACCAGGTTTTCAGAGTTTGGTAGAACCACACTTTTGCCATCTGAGCTGAAAGATCACTCACCATACAAAGTAATCGGCTTCGTCAAGCAGCTGGGTCTATTTGGTCGAGTTTTAATAGGTATGAGTCATAATAAACCCTTATGGGTTGCGGTGGAGGGTCGAATAGACCCACTCATTTCTGACCTGACCTACCATAAAATCTTCTATAATATTCTCAAATATTGTTTTTATATAAGTGCACGCCTATATTACGAGAACGAAATCGGCTCCTTACTTCGTTTCGAGGTCACCTAGAACTTTGTGAATATGTGAATGAAAGTTGTGGGAGTTGACTTACTGATTAATTTTCACTATGATAAATCCTTGTAATTTACTGCCAAGAAAATGAAAAAACTCTCAGGTTCAATAACTTTATCTCAAAAGTTCGACAGTGTTGAAAATATCTGGACAAAACCCACGTATCTACCCACTGAAAATGAAAGAAACATCTCATTAGTTTCTATACATCAGTTTCCATAACCGGAAGAGATAATAAAGTATTGATTCGAAGAAAAAGCTGATCAAGTGATGGCCAATAAAAGGGAGAAACGCAATCAGTATAGAAAAGATGCGTGACCTGAAAATAAAGAAGGGATCTGCACGAATTCAATACGCGAGGGTGACCTTTGAGAGTTTCGGAAGATTTCAGTGCAAGAAATTCATCCTATTATAAGTGCTTATAAAGTTATAAACCGGATATTGGAAAAAAAACAGAAAAACTTATGTAGTTATGAACCATACTCTGACATATATGTGATAATGAAGTTAAACCTTTCAATTTTCTAGAATGTCTCATGCACGTAAATATGTTCTTCTGTTCAATGAAACACTTTGATGCTTTGAAAACGACCAGTTTACTTGATTTGAAGCTTTTAATGGATATAATGCAATCGAAAAACACGCAGTCTTGGGCACTTGCGATTAATAAGTTAATTTCGATGATATGTTTTTCCAATTTTCATCTATACGTTCATCTTAATGTTTCTGCCTCAGATGCCTTCACCATCGACGATGATTTCTGCCGAAGATCCATATTGTCTTCAATATTTTTGTACATAAAGGACTTATTATTGGACAATTAATGCAATATATTGATTCAATAACAACAACACAATTCTCTCATCTTCAAAAACATCTTCTTCTACACGAAATTATATATTTCAATGAAGACCCGAAAGAAGTCTCAGCTGGAGGTAACTCAGGCGTCACATCTGTTCAAGAAGGTAGATGTGATTGATTGGTAGGGTGTCAAATTGGAAAGCTACTGGAGTAGCAAGAGTAGTTCATCAGAAAATTCGAACACTGTTTCGAACTGTGAACTGGAACATCGAAGAAAGGTTGGAGATTTGTCTCTCTTCTATAGATACTTTCACGGGAAGTGTTCAAAGGACTTGACACATTTGATTTCACCAAGAGCAGTACATATCAGAAATACGTGAAGGACTGTGGCTGCTCATCGTTTTTAGATTCAGCTCAGTACACCTCGAACTCCGCTGTTTGAAAACTCTTTCATTTGGAGACCTGCGTTAATGTGAAATAAACTTCCTGAGAACGTTTTTCCCATTGGATTCAATCTCCACTTATTCAAATCTTTCGCATAGGCACCGCTCTTAAGGTTTATCCTGTAGTGCCGGAAAGATTTCGTGAATCATTTTGCAAGCATGTACAATTATTGTCAAGCTGTTGATAATGCACAGAGAAGCTACACCACTCATCGATACGGTACTCTGCTTTCATTTCAATGCGATCACTTTGCTCAAGATTGATTTCCATTTTTTGTTGAAAGAGGCACGTTGCTTTCATCTTTTGTTTTTTCATTCATTTGTACATTTGTACATGACCACAAAGGGTACAAAGCACTGGGCTATGCAGACGACTTAGTCATCTTAGTTCAGGGTAAATACAATAACATAGTAAAGAGATGCATGCAGCAGGCCCTGGACATTATAACAAGGTGCACCGAGGAAAAATGGCTTAACATTAGCCCATCAGAATCGACCATAGTAGCATTTACCAAGAGGACTAAAACTGAGGGTCTTGGATCTCTAAAACTTCGAGGTGGAGAAATACAAGTGTCGGGGGAGGTCAAATATCTGGGAGTGATTCTAGATTCCAAACTGACCTGGAACCAACACTCGAATAGGATAAAGAGGAAAGCGGAGGTAGCACTGATATTGGCCAGACGCAACTAGAAAAAACATGGGGGCTAAAACCAAACATGGTATATTGGTTATATAGAATGGTGGTTGAACTCATGATAACTCACGCATCTCTTGTCTGGTGGCCAAATATGAAGCAGGCGACCGCTATTAACAAATTAGGCAGGGTGCAAAGACTAGCCTGTTTGGGAATAACGGGAGCAACTATCCAAACAGCTGCATTGGAGACACTCCTGAACCTACCTCCTTCACACTTTATGATAATGGGGGAACAAATTGACTTTATACTGGGTGCCAGGCCATTCAAGAATCATAGGAAATGACAAAGCTGATGAATGTGCAAGACATGGATCATCAGCTTCATACATGGGTCCGGAACCAGCTCTGGGGGTACCAAAATCTTTGGCACGAAACCAGATCAGAACATGGATCAATAAGCAGCATACAGAGTACTGGGCAAAAGTACCTGGCAACAAACACAGTGAAACCTTCATTGGGGAACCGTCCGAGAAAAGAAACGAAGAACTACTTCAATACAGTAGGGATCGGCTCAGAACAATTACAGGGCTACTTATCGGACACTGTTCGTTTAGAGGACACCTGAAAAAAATGGGGCTGTACAACGGAGACCTTAGCTGCAGATTATGCAACGAAGGGATGGAGACAGCACTACACATCCTATGCGAATGTGAAGCACTGAATCACAGGAGGCAAGCAATATATGGACATATAAAATTGTGTCCAGAATAATATGACAAACATCCAACACGGAACCTGTACAAACTAGTACAGGGTACGAGACTGATGGAATGGGTGTCATGGAAAGAGGCTGCAGTGTTTTCTGGTGACTAGGAAGAAATAGACAAGTCAGACAGCTCCCAAGTAACTAAATAAAAAAAACATTTGCTTGTAGTAAAACAATACTTTATGAATTAAAATCTTTTATAGTTTTCATTTCGTGCTCTTCAATAATGAAATGAATATTTTCATGTGATAGCTAGTTCCCTGGATTTTTTTTCGATGTGTGTATGTAGTCAACAATGATACGTGTATTAAAGTAACATAAAAAATTCATTCCGTAACGCTGTGACATGAAATATTTCATTTGAACTTTGTCAACAGATCTAAACCTGCCCCGCTGAACTGTAAATATTTAATTTTCCCATTTTCTCCGGGGAAATTAACAGATGGTTTTATCCGACAATCGAATTGGTCGTGTAGCAAACACCTCCCTGGAAATGAAAAACTGAAAAACAGAATATTTGCCCGGTGATCGAAACATTGTTTGATTCGCGCATCGCTTAGGATTTGAAATTGGACGAATACTTTTCATTTAGATTCATCAGTTATGTTCGGGAAAAATAAGTCGCGTGTTTAGAACCGAAACAGATGAGATTTTGAATCGCAAAAACAATTTTCACAATAGTTTGTGGCTTTTTTCTCTTTCCAGAATATTTTGTATTGAATGCTGGTCTTCTTCATGATATGAAATATTCGAAAATATCGAAAATACTTGATGCACCTGTGTACCCGCTGTCAGATGTCTTCTGTATTCGGGAGCGATTACCAGAGTGAAGATGTATTAAAGTACTCGAAACACCGAAGCGAGGACATTGAAATACTCATTTGGAAACGAATGGCTATTTCCAAACGAGCGAGACTTTTCTTTGGTAGCTAGGTGATATCAATCAACTACTGAATTACAATTCATATACAAAAACTGAAGAATCATAACTGCACGGGGTATTGAAATGAAACAATGACAGAATAACTTTTGAAACAAGCTTCTATTTAGGTGCTCTGAAAAGATCAGAATTAAATTTTAAATCACATTAACCACATTCAATTATGACTTTACCGAATTGAAATTATAATAAAAGCTTGTCGCGATAATTTCAATTTGTAATTGAAATTTTGTATTTAGGTAGGAACCTACTAAACTTGTAAGCATTCATAATATATGTAATTGAAGTGCTGTGAATGCTTAAAATGTGGAACTTCATCCTTGAATAACTTTTTTGCACACATAGGATTTATCGGGTTTGAAATTTATTGCAGTACCTAGTTGATCTGTCAGAATGTTTCTTAATTTAAATTATATCTGACTGAATATGTAGAGATTTCTTCTAGGCATCGCGACAAGCTTTTATTATAATTTCAATTCTGTAAAGTCATAAAGTCCATCTATAAAATGGAGAGTCCTTCAACAGAAAAACTTAGGGAACGGGGAAAACTATTATTAGGATAAACTATATTCTAAAGAAGTAGGTAGGTACCTACTCCTCCGGCATACCTTATGGAATAATTAACTTGTTATATTTCTTAGTCTATTAATTTCATTGATGACGTCATTATTACATGGCCAAGTCCCAGTTAATTTCGAACAGTCTAATTCTTCTATCAGGAGGCCTTCTATTGATGTGACCCTACTTGAAGCCACTCACGCATAATATGTCCGAAGACACCAGACACCACATGATATTAGACCCTTAGACACATCAACATTGTATCGCAACATCACCTTGGCCCCCACAGATATTTCCAACTCTTTAGACAACCCCCAGTATATTATTATTCAGATGGTATATTATTATTCAAATCTATGTTATCATTTTTTCTAGTACAATCTATTAGACTATCTTGTACAATTTTTTTATTGATAGTTATACCGCGGCACGAAAATGTTCTAGCACGGTTTTGTTATGATTGAAAACTTGTTGATCAGTGGGATACATTCGTAAGGCTTTTTCAATCACACATTCGCCAGTTACTGAAATGTTTCGATTGAAGTTCTTTTACAATGCAAATAAATATGGGCTTTTACAACCTACTACACCAACAGAGTGCACTATAACTTGTGATAGATTTGTTGGTTACTTTTCGACTGCGGTTGAAAGTATTATAAATGACTTATCCGCCACTGACTGTGATCCTGAAGATTACTTGAGACATGTGCCGTCCCCAAATGTTACCTTTTTTCTTGAACCAGTGACCGCTATCGACGTAATGGATGCAATAAAGTCTATGAAAAACTCTAAAAGTTTCAACATATTCGATAACAATTCGAACCTTTTAAAAAAACTCATCGATGTGGCTACTCAGCCATTAACAAGTTCAATAAATATATGTTCCGGCACTGGTAATTTCCCATATTGTCTGAAAATGTGAAAAGTTATTCCTATCTTTAAAAAAGTCAACCCCGATGACTCCATCAATTATTGACCTATATCTCTAGTCCCTGTCATTGGGAAAGTAAATGAAATCATATTGAAAAAAACGTCCCACTAGCTTCTTTGAGAAATATTGTCTAATACATAAACTGGGAACACTTGATGCTATTTATATGGTAGTAAATAACATCATCGACGGTTTCGAGGGAGGTATTTATACATCAATCACAGTTGTAGATCTCGGTAAAGTGTTCGATTGTATTTCTCAGGATCTTTTAATAAAAAAACTTGAATACTATGGCGTTCGTGGTATACCTCTCAGCCTGATAAAATCATATCTCACAGAAAGAACTCAGTGTGTCTCAGATAACAGAAAAGTATCCGATTACGTGAAGTAAAATATGGTGTGCCCCAAGAGTCTGTCTTAGAACCTCTTTTGTTCATTATTTACATCAATGATCTTTTTTACTACCTTTTCCCGAACACTATTGTCATGTATGCTAACAATGCGACATTAATTAACAGACACTCAGACTTGCGCACTTTTAAATACATTGAAGAGGAGGTGGAAAATATAGCAGATCACTGGTATAGTAACGATCTACTCTGCCTGAATAAAAACAAAACAAAAAACTGAACTTTTTCGCAAATCACACACTTTCAAATGATAGTACTGTCAAACTCCTTGGAATAACGTTGGACGATTATCTCAAATGGTCCGCTCATATAGATGAACTGTGAAAAAAATATCCAAATACACGTATGTATATGCAAACATAGAAACCTTATTGAGTGCCTTTCATGGTCTTATACAATCCCATTTGAATCACGGTATCATTTTATGGGGCAATACTCAAAACTCAAAAAAGTCTTCATTATTCAAAAGCGGGCTATAAGAGTCTTAGCTAATGCAGGACATAGAGATCACTGCCGACCGCTGTTTGCCGAGTTTGGAATAATGTCGTACCATCCCTATACATATACCACTTACTACTACATATACATACAAACAAAAATGCCTACTCAACTAATGCGGAGTTCCATAACTTTAATACCAGAAATAAAAATCTGCTACGAGAACTACGACATCGTCTAAGCAAGTCAGCCAGAAACTCTGTTCATATTAGGATATATAACAAATTACCTGATAAAATTAGGAATCTAAATTATAATCAATACAAAGCAGAAGTCAGGAAAATATGCTCCCACCACTGTTTCTACACAGTTGACGAATTTGCGGTCTACAATATATAAATTTTTGTCCTATTTTCTGTCATACACTTATGATACATTTCGGACACGAAATGGCACAATTCATCCTTATTAATATTTCTCAAAATATAAGGGACTAAGTTCATATTATTTATGGCGCACATAAGTCTAGTAGACAATCATTGTAATGACGAATAGTTGCATAAAATCGTAGTTTGGGTCTTTTAAGCCTTTATGTGGTTTGGTTTTAAGACCTATCATAATCCATTTATTTACCTAATTATGTGACCTACTGGAGAATATTTTATGTTATGGTAAATAATAAATCATCTTTATTATTATTGGATTTTGACTTCAGATTACTCTCATATATAAACTGTTACAAGAAAACAATTCCTTTCAATCCTGAGCTCGGTAATCCGAGACGACGACACGATTAATTTACGATCCAAGAGAGAGTCGTATTTTAACTCTCTTATTCGGCCGTTGTTATTCAAACTTTTGCATGATTTTTCAGTGGTAATCTCTTACAATATTTCGTTCTCGACTTGATAATGAAATTGATCTGGTTCATTCGAAAATACGCTATTTTATTTCTACACTTGACGCACCGGAGTTAAGTTTTCGCTAACCGGAGACTGACACTTTATTCACTACATGATGGCACTAATTTGATATATACTTCACGAAGATTGGTGTAAGACCGACTTTTAATTACGAATTTCAGTTCATTTATACGTTTTCGGAACAAAGGAAAATTACAATTACATCTGCTGATCGGCAAGCACAATCGTCACCTGCTAGTTGTGGTATTTTTAAAATATCTGATTTATGACCCAATTAATATTACTTCAAGCATTTCCGACTGACAATATTCTCTCTTGATTATTTCTATTCGCGTTCATTGTTTCACAACTTTTACCGCCTTGTTCAAAAGCTGAACTCGAAATCTTTTGGCCTTCACAAGGTCGTTTCGCTGTTTACAATTTGAGGGTTTGACCTACTTCTCCATGATCATTCGTACTGATGTTTTTTCGAAAAATGCTCTCGAGACGTTATCTGATTTCAACCCGTTACAATTTTGTCTCCAAGAAGAAATAAGTCAATATTAAAAAATTACGAAGAAGCTTTTGTTGTTGTTGTTTGAAAAGTTTTATCCGTTTTATTGTCATATTTTTTTGTAGATTCATTTCATATCATGCAGGTGCATAAAAACAGATCATTTTGAGCGATTCGAGAACAGTCCTGTTTTGGATGAAATAGATTTGGATTGTTTTTATTGTAATATCATTATTTTATTGTTTTTTTTTGTATTATCAATCCAGTCGGAACTTCAAGTATCTGCAAATTTTCTTCTACAACACACCAGTCGCCTTTATTTATACCACTTCAAGTATCACAGTTATTTTCATTTTTCAATAGCTTCGCGTTTCCTTACAATTTCCAGGCTTTTCTCGTTTGCTAATAACTCCCTGCAATTGCATAAGTACATTAAAGTTTCAACTGAATGCAAGAAGTACTCCCTATTTTGACGAGAAGCAATCGAAGCGAAAATTTCAACATGGAATATACTAATTTGAGGCAAATTACCGGCAAGAATTCGAGTGTTCTCCTTCTCTCTTTTCATGGGCTAATTTTCATTGAAGAGAGGCTACAAGTGGGTTGCGTTGAAAATATTCAGATAATTTAATTTCTAGACAGCTGAAAATTTATATTATGCTACCAAATGGAACACTTAATGGAATAAATAGCTATACTTTCAAAAATAGGGTATACTATACCAATGATTAACGCGATTGTATAGATCACAATCGGATTCTATGAAGGAAATTTTTCAAGTACAAAACGTTTAGTGAAGGAAATTTAATTTATGAATGTGAATTCTGTAACAAATTGAAATATGAACACTTTTTCACCCTTCTACATAGTCACCGTCAACATTCAGACATTTGTAGAGCGTAGCATTAGCTTTTGAATTCCATTACCATAGAACTCTGCCGCCTGATCAACGAACCAGTTAATAACTGTTTTCTTAAGCTGCCATCAACCAGAATATGACTTTACTCCATTTGAGAGCAGAGTTCACTTTGAGTATGCCAGTGAACGTATATGAACGATTCAGTGTAAGTTCTTCGTACTCTGAGTGAGTTTATGAACGTAAACAGAACACACGAATCTCGGATCCAGTGATCACTTACTCGCAAGTGTGTGGCCTAATCAGCAACCCCACTTCAGGTCAGGAAAATAATAATCTATTGACCACAAAACACCACTCATATCATTACCATTAAAATAAAGGCGTTTATGAAAACGGGTAGATAAAGAACTACTGTAAATATATTTATTTATACAGGGTGTTTTTCAAATATGCGGCAAAAAATTAAGTGAAGCGTACTATACTGGACCTACCAAGCAATAAAAATTCTAACAATTTCGTCTATCAACAACATTCCGATTACTACAAACGGCTGCAGACATTCAATTTGAATAGTATCTTTCGTAAGTGATCATTTGTAGTTCGGGAGTAGATGAAGAGAGGAGATTGGATTCTTGCATCCGAGCGGGGAGTAGTCATTTTCAACAGTTTTTGTAAATTAAGAAACGTTACATGTAATTTTTGGTAATAAATTGTTATTTGCCGAAATTCTTTTTCGCTCCGTATCTTCAATACGAAGCGCCCTATCGAAAATCATCAAAGGACAAAATATCTTTAGAATAGTACAAGGAATAGTCTATTGAATTTTTGCAACATGTTTAATAAACACTCCGTACACGTAAAACTGTATAATTTTTCAAAAATATATCTTTACTCTACTAATTTTCTCTTTACAACTATTCAATTATGAAACTTCTATAAAACTCAGTGATTTTTTTGGTGGTATCTTTTTAGCAACACTGTTTTTGATAGTTCACGCGTGAATCGTGTCTTGTGTCATTGTCAAACTTGTTCAGTTTGGTCTATAATTCAACCATTTAACCACATTATTGGACATTAAACCATCAACACGCATACGTAGAGTGAGGACCGAAGAAAATATTCCGGCTGTATCCGCCAGTGTTCGTGATGACCTTGAAATGTCGATTCTCCGCCGTTCGCAGCAATTGGGCCTCTGTTACTTCACTACGTGGAAAATTTTAGGCGTAAAACATTTTAAGATACAGCTGGTGTAAGAATTGAAGCCACACGACCTCCCACAACGTCTAACATTTGGTGAACGAGCGCTGGCAAAGTTGGAGGAAGATCCACATTTTTATCGAAACATTGTGTTCAGCGACGAGGCTCATTTCTGGTTGAATGGCTATGTTAACAAGCAAAATTGCCGCATCTGGAGTGAAAACCAGCCACAAGCATTGCAAGAGCTACCGATGCATTCCAAAAAAGTCACTGTTTGGTGTGGATTATGGGTCGGTGGCATCATCGGGCCGTACTTCTTCAAAGACGGCAATGGTCGGAACGTTACTGTGAATGGCGAGCGCTACCGCGTGATGATGGACGACATTTTGTTACCCAAAATGGAAGAATCGGACATGCCTGACATGTGGTTTCAACAAGACGGTACCACATGACATGGCACGCGAAAAAATGGCCCAATTAAGAGCCGTCTTCGGTGAACAGTTCATCTCACGTTTGGGGCGCGTCAATTGGCCGTCTATATCATGTAATTTAACGCCTTTGGATTGTTTCTTCTGGGGTCATGTTGAGGCTCATGTCTACAGGGATAAACCAGCAACGACTGACGACCATATTGCCTCTGGAAGGCAATATTGAAGCATTTATACGTAAAATACCGGTCGATATGTTAGAGAGAGTGTGCCAAAATTGGACCTTGCGCATGGGCCTTCTAAAGCGGAGCCGCGGACAACATTTGCATGGAATCATCTTCAAACATTAAATTATATTGATCGTTCTATCGATTCCAATAAAGGTTTTATTAATTTTTTAGATTTTTTTTGGTTTTTTTTTTGAAAATTAAATCCTATACCTCTTAAAAAATCACCAGTTATAAAGACGGAGAAGCAGAAAGTCAGAAAGCCTTATTCCTAAAAACTATCTTCTAGAAAACCACATTTTTCAATTTATTTTTTCCTGATGCAAGCAATGTTTTTTCTCTGTTTTATTTAAAATAAGAAATTATGTTTATTCACATATATTGATGAATTATTTTTTAAACCATCAGCAAATTGCAAAAATTCTGAAAACTGCACTCAATATTGCAACTTATATTCTACGTAAAAAAATTGTAATCGTTATTGAGCGGAAATTTCATTAATTTCAAAGTTGTATGTACTTGCTCTTGTGGTGTGTGTTAATACATAAAATCTCAAGCGATTCAGTGAATTGAGTTGTTGGCCTGATTTGCAAAATCTTTTCTTCTTGGTGCGTGAAAATACTCACTTTTTTCGACTTCACTCTTATCTTCGCATTGCAAGCAAATTATTGAAAACATAGTAAGAACATGTATATTTGCATGAAATTACGATTGGAAAACTTTTTCAATTTTTCCATGACAATTTTAAATTAATATGCAATCTACTCCTTCGATGCAAGAGGTTGACAGTTAAAAAGAGATAAAACATTGGGCGGTATGAACAAAAAAAAGATCACATTTCACTCGCAAAACATTAAAAAATGTATTGTTGGTGGATGATAAAAAGTAAAGGAATACCTCCACCATATTCAGGAGACAAATGAACTGAAATTGAGGTTATAAGGTGCAAAAGAATGAGCAGTTCCTTCTAAATGAAAGGTTGCTCCAGTTCAGACCTCTCTCACAAGCTAAACACACTTCTGCACTTCTTGAATACATTTAGAGCTATCAAAAAGTTAATTTGATCCTTGTTAAAAATTTTGAAAGTACTTTTAATGGCTGGGTTAATGAATTCAAATCGAGTAGGGACAAAACCTCCGCCATACTGTATTCACTCCTGAAGTATCGGAAAATTCCATTAAATACTTTAAAAACTACAAACTTTTCTAGACCATACACAACAACAGTCAATTTCCTCAAATGTGATACTACATTTCCCTGATCTTTCCGAGAGGATAAGATGAATAGGTTCAAAAGTCAACGTCCTAATGATTTTTAGAACTCAAAATCATCTAACACATTCATTAATTCAAACAAAACCGGCAATTGATGGCCAACAAGATTGTGTATACAGTATTTTATGTATTTGTGGTCGAACTTATACTGGTGAGACCTCAACACCTTTGAGAATAAGAAAATCTGAAAACCGGAATGATATAAAAAATCGATACATAAGGAACAAATTTTGACAAATGATGATGCACATATGATGAATTAAGACAACGTCAAAATTCTAATGACATCGTTGTCGTCGTTGAGGCTGTGTTAAGTTCTACGAAATTTCTTTATAGATAACATAATTTGATTCTCAAAGTTATCCATTACTCAGTTCAGTTCGCATATTTTTCAGATACTGTATTTGTAAAGTAAAAATATAAATTACTAACTGTTGCCCACGGCTTCGCCTGCGTTAAATTTGGTTTGTCACATCAAATTTCGTAACAGACAATTTCAAACAAATAGTGCCAATATTTTTTATCAACCCAATACTTCAGGTTTCCAACTTCAAAACTGACGAAATTCTATACAATATTGAAACCCCCATTTTCCCTCTTGGGGGACGGAAATTCCTGATTCCCTTTCTTGATGTTTATTTACACTGTACAAAAAACCCACCTGCATATTTCAAGAATTTAAGTTCAGTAGCTTCGGCTGTACGTTAATATAAGAGTGTAAGTCAATTACAGGTACCCACTTATACAATATTGAATAGCATCAGGAAAAAAAAGTAGGCCATTACGCGTCGCGGCTACAAGTAGACGATGGGGGTAGAGGGGTGGTCTGAGCAATGTAGCGCCATCGCCGAGAACGCTACCCGAACGCGGGCAGATGCGTAAGGGCAGACGTCGTCGACGATTGTGTTAGTTTTGCGAAATTTCTTTATAAGTAATATAATTCGATTCTCTAAGCTATTCATCACTTAGTGCAGATAGCATATTCTTTTAGGCACCGTATTTTGTGAAATTTCGTGGCAAACAATTCTAAACAAATAGTTACAATATCTTCTTATCAACCCAAAATTTTAGGTTTCCAACTTCAAAACTGACGAAAATCAATGCAATCTCTGAACCACCATTTGTCCCTCTTGGAGGTGAAAATTTCTCATTCCCTTTCTCGATACTTATTTACGCTATACAAAGAACCTACCTGCATATTTCAAGATTCTAGGTTTAGTAGCTTCGACTGTACGTCAATATGAAAGTGTCAGTAAATCAGAAGGTACTCACTTACTCAATTCCAACTTACATATGAATCCGTTGAGCTGTTTAGGGGTGAAAAAGTAAAAAACGTAAATACATACATTATATTTATTCATCCTCACAAACTTTACGCATTTATAATATTATTAGGAGTAGGATTAGTAAGATTATCAATGTATCTCATTCTAATCCTTTCAGTTTCATTTGCTGATGCTATTCAGTATTTTATAAGTGGGTACCTTTTGAATTACTGACACTCTCATATTAACGTACAGCCGAAGCACTGAACCTGGAATCTTAAAATATGCAGGTAGGTTCTTTGTATAGCATAAAGGAATCAGGAATTTCCACCTTCAAGGGGGAAAATAGAGGTTTGAAGATTGTATTGAATTTCGTCAGTTTTGAAGTTGAGAACCTGAAAAAATATTGTAAATATATGTTTTAAAAGGGTCGGTCGCAAAACTTAATGTGACAAACCAAATTCTACGCGGGAAAAGCCGCGGACAACAACTAGTACTGAATAAAATGACAGTACGGCATAACGCTGTTTGGACAGAGGGGCTGGATGAGAAAAATTTAATACCAAGTAAAATTCTCAACAACCAATGCACTGTGTATACGTAGAGCTGACATTCAATTTCGAAAGACTTGACATTCATACAATTGTGCACAGTTTTTGAGTGTCTTTTAAAAAGATTCTGGAAACATACTTTTAATTCTTGAAAAGTTATTCAAACGGAGATTATTTTGAAAAATTTAAAAAAAAATGGAGTCTGCTTGAGTATACTCATGAGTAAATTACGGATCCGAAATAAAAAGTCGGCGCTCTTTCGAATTTCTAGAGATGCAGCCCTTCAAAGTTTCGAAAAATGCAACTTTTCAGCCTAATCTTTACGCAATAAAAACACTATAAAAAAACAAGTATTTATTCACATATCACCTCTCCATATCTTATTTCACCTTCTTCGATACTTTTCAGTTTGATGATCAACATTTTTCCAATAAAAAACTTGATTCAACAATTTGTTCGATTAATGACCTATATTTTTGATTTCTACTGAGTTTTTTATTTGTTATGACCGGTTTTGGTTTACTCGAAAATGGTCTAACAAACCGAAACCTGTCCTAACAAATGAAAAACTTAGTAGAAATCAGATAAAAGTTATTCTCTTAATCCTACATGATTTAACAGGATGATGACATCCCTTCATTTTATGGTTATATACTAGTGACATTTCTGAAAGCGGTAGTCACAGAATATTATTCGAAATTCGTATGGATTGAATGTCCATTTTGACGTGAGCAATTGAAAAAGAAAATATGAATTTGAACAAAATTACAATCGCAGTCAAAGTAAAGAAGAATTCAATTTTATATTAAGTTCAAGTGGGAGTGTTCACAGCAATAATACGTTGTACCAATTGCAATGAGGAACCCAAATTGAATTTTGATATTTTGCTACACAGATGTTACAAAAAGTAAATTTTTGGGAGTTGAAGTTTTTGGCTTTCTACTGTTTCACCTTGATACAAAAAAATTATAACCCTTTCAATTCAAAAAAGTAAGTGTATTGAAGAAAAGAGCCAAAATCATTAAGTGTAATTTTACTGAAACTATTAGAAAGAACATAATTTTTCAATGCCACCTACTATTGAAAATGGTAATAATATTCTTTGCATATTTTTTGTTCATTACGCTTACCATAATAATAAATAAAACATGGACTCAGAAGCTGTGATTGATGGAAGCACCTATCGCAGGGAAGTATAATAAAATATCTGTTCTCCGTTGATGAAATGTGAATTACATTCAATATCGCTTTAGGTTTGTTTGAAAGGACGCTATAAAATATTTTCCAAATTGGCTCATTTTGTGACATATATACCAACGTTGATCCATTTTTTAAATCCAATTTTCACTCAAAATATCGTCAAAAATCAATTGACGAACTCAATATTGAAGGAAAATTAATGGAGTTTTTTGATGGAAAATGTTGATAATGGAACTGAAAAGTGTCATAGTATGTGAAATAAGATGTGGAGGTGATGTGAATAAATACTTTTGTTTTTCTGTATTGTGCAAGAAAAAGGCTGAAAAGTTGTTTTTGGAATGCTGTACCTCTGTGAATGAGAGTGTACAGCCCATCCATAACTCTGCCATATATTTTCATTCAAAATTCATATATTTTTGTTTTTTGAAGTATTCAGGCAAAATTCATAAATTCGTAAAGAGAACCTGCTCATCGATAGATGTGTAACGCAGGACTCGATACAATATAAGTGTAACCTCTCTATGGCCTGAATCGATTACCGCAAGGCATTTGAAACAACATCGCATGAGCTTATTTTGCATTTGCTCAGATGCCTTGCGGTACCCGAAAAAATAGTGAGATGCCTTGAACAACTGATACCTCTCTGGCGGA
>WOGR01000442.1:0-25736 GCA_015342045.1 Leptinotarsa lineolata | reverse complement strand
CCGATGATGCCACCGACCCATAATTCATACCAAACAGTGACTTTTTCGGCATGCATCGATAGCTCTTGCAATGCTTGTGGCTGGTCTTCACTCCAGATGCGGCAATTTTACTTGTTAGCGTATCCATTCAACCAGAAATGAGCCTCGTCGCTGAACACAATTTTTCGATAAAAATGTGGTTCTTCCTCCAACTTTGCCAGCACCCATTCACCAAATGTTAGACGTTGTGGGAGGTCGTGTGGCTTCAGTTCTTGCACTAGCTGTTTCTTATAAGGTTTTATATCCAAATCCTTTCGCAAAATTTTCCACGTGGTGGAGTAACAGAGGCCTAATTGCTACGAACGGCGGCCAATCGACATTTCACGGTCATCACGAACACTGGCGGATACAGCCGCAATATGGTCGGTCATGGTAGACCGAAAAGTATTTAACCAATTTTTTGGTTCTATGTACTTGTGTGCAAATATATAGACCATGTGAGTTCATAAGGTAAATATTCATCTAGCTATGTTACCAAATGAATGACTTGGCTTTATGTCATTTTGCTCTTGAATTATGTTTTGTTCACTTGAATTGAAACTCATTCCTCAAGGCCATCAAATATAATTAGAAGTCCTTTTTTCCTACGGAAGTAGGAAGCAGATTCATTGGTGATATTCATTTTACCGAAGACATCTGACCCTACTCGTGAAAACAAATCCTGTTGAAATACTATTTCCTAGGATAATACCACGATGATTACTGATTAGAATCTGATAGATATTTGATCGAGTTTTTGATTTTCGCATTCCCGCAACAGGAATTTGCTGAACTTAATCGGGATTGATCGCTCACATACATGTTTCGAATTTTTGTCCTTCGTCAGTGTAGAGTAGTACTTGAACAAATATTTCACTTCCCTGACAGCCATTTGCCAAATCCTATTGGATAAGATTCTGCGATCTCTCAGATTAATAACGAAAATTGAATTATAAACTTGTTCATCGCCTGTAGGAATGGACCTAATTTGACTGTTCTATTGACGGAAGGAAAGGTCTAGCAAGTGACTCGGAGCGCATCTTGCCGAGGTGTAACTTTTAGTGTTTCTCGCCGGGAGCTCCTAATTTGACATTAGACAACCAGCGTCTACGACAAATTCTCTTCCGTGACAGAAAAGGTCGCCGAATGTGTTGGATGCCTGTTTTCAAGAAATTGCTGAAAATTTGGATGTTAGCTGGTATGGTGGCAGTAACATTTTTGTATTTTTTAGTAGAACCGTGATATACAGGATTATTCAAGTTGATTTGTTACGAAATCATTTGAATTGGCAAAACTGATTCATTCGTCGAGCCTTTTTGAGTAGGATGCATGTTTTTCATCATTGTTGTACAAGACGTACTGTACTGATGGTGGTTCCAAGAAAAATCCTGGTTTTGTAAAAGACTGCCAAGTAATTGGACCGGACTGTATTTCTTCAAATGAACTTTGACATCAAATTTCAGTTTTAGTCATATTGTTACTTGAGATTCATAATAGCTACATTCAGTTTGATGAGTTTTATAATTTCGCAATTGTATTTATTGTTTTTTTTTAATGATGAAACTGAGTTTTCAATACTGCGGCATGTTTTTTGTTTTTATTCGCATGACATGTTGCTTATGGAGTAAATATAAATTGAAAATATCTATTACTTTCTAAACTGCTGCGGTATTTACAAAAAATGTCCTAGATTGATGAGATATGATATACGGTAATGAAACTATGAAAAAAAAACAACTTTTTGAAAGCTTTTTCTTCAATTTTGTGGGGAAAAGACATCTTTCATTTTTTCGAAATAACAATTTTGGCAGGTATTGACTTCAAAAGTGACATTGCCAAATTAGAACAGTTGAGTTTAGAGGTAAGATGAGCAACGATTTGTGTTACAACGTTGCAAGTGTTTCAATCTTATTTACACTAGCCCCATAAATAGGTATTTATTTTGACTATTTGAAATTTGTCAAATTCCCTGTTGTAAATAATATTCGATACCAGCATAATTACTGTAAAAAATAATTCCCACTTCGACTTAATGAAGCTTTTTTCAATGAAATGTTTTCCTAGGCACAATGAAACGTATGTTTGTTTTGTTAGATAAAAATCATCTCTGACAGTCACGTCATCATCAACGGTTTTATTTTTCACATCTACATTGCATGTCTACGAAACATCAATATCATTCCAGAATTTCATTACGAACTTCTCGAACATTTCACACAATTTATCCATTCCATTGATTTCCGTGTACCCCAGAATATGATACCGAGTGCAAATATTATTCTGCTAATATTCGTTTTGAAAGTTATATAGAAAACATTCAACTTTATTCGATATGGGGAAATTGCTGCAGTAAAAGTTTCCAAAATATTAGAGTCGAGGCGAACCTGGCTATTATACGCAATATAAAATAGCCAAGATTATAAACTTGTATCTTTAATAGCTAAAGTTTATGTGCGGATGTTGAGCGATGAATATCGCCTTTTTTATAAAATAAAACTTACGATCTTGAAGACGGGTCTTTTAAAGTATTACGGAGTTATTTTCATCATTGCTGTAAAATGTGTTTTACATCAATTTCTTCTATCGTTGCTACACCAAAAACCCTTTCATACAAAACTGAAAAGTAGTCACGTTTTGCTAAATTGTGTGTGTGACAATAATTTTTGTATGACTTGACTGTAATTCCTGGACATTGATTTTCCTTTGACATTTAGGATGATCATGACAGTGAAGGCTAGACGAGTAAAAAATGTAATGTCAATCAACATGCCCACTTAGTTGTATAGAGGCACTTTCAGACACAACTCACTCCTCTTCGTCGTACTGCGTCTATAAAATTTGGCTGTATCGTTACAATTGAATAACTTTTGAAAAATTTTCTATAATAAAAGCAACGAATTTTTCACAACGTAGCCGCAATACAATATTGCGAATCAAATCGCTGTAGATGAAGAAGAAATGGCACGAGAGGAGTGCCGTGATCAGTGTTGCCATGTCTGCTGTTTTCGTAACAGAGCTCTTGTTTTGGCACTCGAGCTAATGTTCTACTGTTTGAGAGTAAAAATCTACTAATGACTAATGAATAAATGACTGAAAATAGTTGAAATAACTGGTTTTTCATATCAATTCACTGTTTCGCTGATATAAAATGCTTCACAAATACAATAACTCGATACAACATTAATTAATTCTAAGGCGGTACGAAGTTTGCTGGTTCAGCTAATAAATAATATATATGGCTACTTGTAAAGACATCTGCGCCCATATCTACGTAAAATGACACTAGTAGCGCTCTACGTACAATTTTCTGTTTGTAGTCAGTTGAAATTGCGATCATTCTTCGACATAGTACGCGAAGCTGAAACCTTACAAGTCTTCACATTCAATATCTTGTATTTATTATCGTTGAACCTCCTTTATCCAACGAAATAATTTAATATTCCTCGCGATAAATTCAGGATTAGAGTTTACGGTGCAATAAAAATGATAATTTATAACAAAATATACGAAATTCCGTTTCAGACCACTCTTTCTACCAAATAAATAGAACCATTAATAATTTTAATGCCCCGCCTTATCTCGTCATTTTTCATATGTAGTCCGGTAGTGACTACGATGACGACTGGGTCGGTTGGAAAGAAGACTGAAATCAAAATGAAATAATATGATTCGTATGAACACATAAGCCTACAATCTACATTTCAATGAGATCTCTCTGAGGCTCTCGCCTGCAGATCATTCTAAAGGTTGACAGAAGAGCTGAAAATATTCCTGTAGTTAAAAAACTGCTTCTATTGAGTTTCGGAAATTTTGAATCTGAAATAAATATTGTAAATGCTCCAATATATGTCCATAACTATTGTTATTTCTTTTTTTACGTTTTTATTTTATAATATTCATAAGCTATATACATTAATAATTGTATATGTATATGTGTTTTCATTCACCTCATTGAAGTGTATATGTACTGCTTATATATTTTATTTATTTAGACTTAGATAAATTATTATTATTATTTTCAGTCAAGTATAAGAATATTCTGTAGTAGCCGGAGCCACTCCCCCCTGTTCTGTGGACACACCCTGCATCGACCTATCATTTATGCGATACCAATCTTCATTGAAAATTATGAAACGTTCCATCCATATTTAATTAGAAACTAATTAGAACAACGAAGTGCACGAGGGAGAGAGAGAGAGGCACCAAACTCAAATAGCACAATGTCATTAACTTTGGATTTTATCACGATATAGCGTTCACAGGAACAGAGCAAAATCAATTAGATTAGCTAGAAACATTTCGGGTGAATAGCATGTAACATCTGAAGAAACTATTGTAGATACGGGAAAGAGATTTTTTTTTCATATAGACCTCGTTGACATACACAAAATTGTTCGAATGAATATTTTTTATACTTCCAAGCGTTTTAAAGTAAATAAGTAAATATTTCCTAGGAAAGGAAAGTTTCTACTTTTTCATCTTTACATATATATATTCCAAATACGACTATTCAAAACATCTGGCAAGTTCTCAAATCCGTATTTTGACATGGGTTCAACGCTCACAGCTTACGTAGCGACCTCAAATTGCATGTCTTCAAAACTTCATGAATAATTTTCCCCAGAATAACAATATTGCATAAACGACGATGTTATCCAAGGAAAGTTACATAACCAAGAAACCCATGTAACGCGAATTCAAGTTTGTACCTAATAATATCTGAAGATGCAAATAGCACTTCCCTCGGTTTAAGCTCTGTAATCCGGGACAAGCATCGAAAGTAAAACCTCCCTACCGAAAGAAAGGTGAGAGTTAGGCGTCGTTGCCAAAGTTATTGCTGATCTTGAGCAGTGGTGCAATAAATCGTTTTCAAGTACCTGTTTCATAGGTCTACATAGTTGTACTAATTCTTAAATAGAACATCTAAAATTGTCTTTACTTTTGAATTACGATTGAAATTTTCGATTTTTTCTATTGAGGGTTTTGTTTGAGTCAAAGTATTCTGGCGATTAACATGAACGAGATGTGTTTGAAGAATATTTTGAACCTCATTTCACCTAACGCTGTGATTATGTTGGATAATGCAAGTTACAATTCCAGAAAAGTTGCGGTAATACCCTCTAATGGATGAAGAAAAGTGGTTGTGATTCGTGACTTTGACAAAAAAAACCATTCGATGAAAATATGGTTAAAAAAGAAATATTGTTCCAAGTATGCTCAAATGAAGCTCGTTTTACGAACTATGTAGTTGAAAAAATGGCACAGAAACGAAATATTATAATTTTGCGTCTGTCCCCTTATCATTGCACACTTAATTTCATTGAACTCGTTTGGGCTCAATTGAAGGGTTTCGTTGCAGGAAGAAACACGACATTGAATATGAAAGTTGTCAAAATAGTTTTCAAGAAATATGTATTGAATATGTTATAAAAGAAGAGAATAACATGTGGAAATTAGACCGCTTAGTTGAGGAATTCGTAAAACCCTTGATGATAGCATTCAACGATAATTCATTGAGTTTATCTGATGATAACACTCCATTATTTATGGTTATTCCTAATATTTTCTTAAATGAGCATACAAAAATTTGGTTCGAAGTCTGTGAGAGAAAAAAGTAAATGAAATACTGAAATTGATAAAAAGAGTAGTGTTTCAGAATCGAAGTATTCAGTTCACTCAATTGAAGAAAAAAACGACGAAAGTGGAATAAGAAATACACCATGAGGTTGGGTCATTATATATATATTCCAATAGTTTTTTCTTTTCAAAGATTTCAAAATTATTCGAATCACCTCCCAGAAACCTAGAAACGGTCCTTCAGAAGAGTGGATAAATTATTCGAATAACCATGTATTACTTCTGTGTTTATCAACTTTCGAACAAATGAAAACTTCAGATATTCTGCTCAAAAATGTCCAATCAGGCAACGCAGCCCGCTCGAAATCGAGTCTAGGACGTCTCACTTCGTCCTGCGGTCCTGCGGAGCTTGATCGGCGTAAAGAGCGCTTCCTGAACGTCGTAGAAACTGAACTCCGCTCTGCTTCGCTCTATCCACTTTAAAAATCCACCCCGGCAGACTATACACTCGATAAATTCTCCAACAGTTTCAATTCAGCCGACGAGACTTGTATTATCCGAGCTTTTGAGCACAAACTGACAATTTAACCTTGTTTGACTCATGATGTTTCGTTGCACGATATAGACAGTGTTTTCGTTTCATGCCAATGATTTCGGTGGATTTTGGGGTTTTGATCCATCAAGTAATTGTTTGATATGTTAATTTCATTACTATTCATGATGATAATTGTAAATATTCAAAATATGGACTTTATTTACAATACGTGTTTCACTAAACTGTAGCATCTTCAGTTGGATTGTTACGTCTCACCAGCACCAGTCCAAATTTACAGAAAATCATTACTATTTCTAATCATTATTTTACTTATATTAGTAGTCCTCCTCAGATATAATACAATTGTGCTGGCGTTTCTCCCAATTCTGAAAGTTATGTTGATGAGTCCAAACATGCTCTGCTATTCCTGATTTGCTGGTTTTCCCTCGCTGTGTGTGTTTCTTGTGCTTGGCAATGCGGACTTTCAATGGCCTCTTAGTTTCACCGATATAGGATTTTCCTCACTCACAGGGTGTCCGGTAAATGCAATTCTTGGCATCGCATTCCGCGTTTGGAGGCCTGGTTTTCGTAAGGCTGCTACGGATAGTGTTTCAGGATCTGTAGTAGGTTCTGATGTTGTACTTGGACCCAATTCTTTTTATCTTTTCCGGTAATCCTCTAATGTAGGGAAGTGCAAGCACTGGTTGTGGCGGCTTCTCTTCTTGGCGAGGTTCTTCCTGTTTTCTAGTCAAAGTCTGTTCCACCTTCACTTTGGAGTACCCATTTCGTTGAAGATCGTTTTTGATGATGCCTAGTTTTTTCTCCAGACCTTCCTTCATATTGCAGAGCCAGAAAGCACGGTCTACTAGAGTCTTGATGATTCCTCTTTTAGTCGATTGACGGTGGTTGGATTCGTGGTTCAGATACTGTCCGTGTGAGTGGGTTTTCGGAATACAGATGTTTCCCAATTAGTGTCGGTCCTCTTCACCATTACGTCTAAGAAAGGCAATTCGTTGTGGATTTTCTTCTCCATTGTGAAAGTGATGGAAGATCTTAAGCTGTTGATGTGCTTCAGGAAGGCGTCAACGTGTCGTCAACGTGTCGTCAACGTATCTCAACCAGACTCGGGATTTCTTGTTGGCTTTTTGAATTGCCAGAGTTTCAAACCACTCCATATATTTGTTGGTTATAACTGGTGAAAGTGGCGATCCCATTGACAGTCCCTCATCTTTATACAATATTAGACAATGGAAGTCCGAACTGATGAAATTCATAATATTCCTTATTGAAAGTACGACCATGTTGCAAAAACTACTGATGTACTACGCCACGGTAATCGAAGAAAACAGTGAGAAAAATCTTGACACTTTATCGAACTTGACATCCTTTTTTGGTCTTGGTTATCCTGAACTCTTGAATTGAGATGAATGGACTTCAATTTTGATGGCATAGATCTGGATCGCTATTGACGTCATTCAACAATTCCTGAGCGATGCCAACGCGGCGGTTTTTTTGTTCAAAAATTCAGTAATTTTGGAACGAACTTCGCTACTACGAACTTTCTCAACATTTTCATCAGGTGTTGATGTGAAGGGGCGTCCAGGGAGAGATTCCTCATTCACATCTTTTTGGTCTTCTGTGGAAAGCTTGTACCACTTGTAAACACTTTTTTGACTTAGTACAATCAATTACCGTATGCCACTGTCAATATTTCAAGTTTTCATAAGCACTTACTTCCATATTTACATAAAATTCGATGCAAATCATTTAATCCATTTGTTAAACAAGCAAAAAACACTTCTATCATTTATGCCTCTCACCAACAAACTAAATATGCTTAACAGGTGAAACTGAGAGCATACGTTTGACTCGACTCTATATTATTCCTGTAATATAAAGAAGCCCGTTCTCTTCCGTACGCCCAACACATTTCTATTTTATTAAAAGACCATTATTGTCGTGATATGATAGAAATTATGCAAAGGAGTAGGTGTATTTCATTACACACAAATTTATGCCGCCATGAGTCATAGCGGCCATTTAAATGGAGATTCTGAAGTAATAAATTTGTCATGAAAATAATTAAACTAATTTTCTTTATTTTCTTTGCAGGTACGTACATTTTTGTGACCACTTTAGCTCTGCCGGAGGCATCACGGTATGTAAATCAGTTTAATACTTTTGATCTCGGATGTTGATTAATTTCAATTACGCTAATGTTGGATGTCGAAGCGTAATACGAACACTTTGCCTTACCAGCACTACAAAAAACCCGCCTGGAGCATGTTTTCGAAATATATTTATGATGATGATGGCAGTGACAGGATTGTAATGAAAATAGCTGGCAGGTGGCCATATTATTCTTTAACTTATTCGTTAAATGGGAGTTTTCTTTGAATTGGGTGCTATAATTTGTTTTTTTTTTGTGATTTTTGAACCTATGGGATAATAAACCTGTAATAATCAGGAGGAATCACATTTCTCTCTAAACTGATAACATTCACCAGTAAATTATTTTATGTTTGTTGGTATCAACAAATAGAATAAATAGTTTTTCCAAACTACGATAGGTTGCCTTTTATGTTTCGGGATTACGCAACCCTAGTGTTGCAATCTGGCAACTGACAGCTCTATCGTGAAGTTGGATATTTTTGAGGTTATACGTACTCAGAACGTTTTAATATACGGGCGCTATTTGTGTTGTTTACAGTGACTTAAAAGATTCATCTCGGCCCAAAAATGGAAATGAATCGTGAACATTTTCGTGCGATTATTTTTTACAACTTTCGACGTGGATTAACTCGGCAACAGTGCATGCATGAACTTAATTACATTTTTGGCGATGAAGCTCCATCAAGGACCAGTGTTTATCGATGGTATGGTGAATTCAATCGTGGTCGTAGCTCACTCCAAGACGAATTTCGTGAAGGTCGTCCAAAATCAATTGTTGTTCCGAAAACCATTGTTGCTGTGCGCGAACTGATATTGCAAGACCGTCATGTGACCTATTGTGAGATTGAGACAACCTCAGGCATTAGTGGGATCAGTATACATTCAATATTGCATAAACATTTGATTGTCAAAAAAATTTGTTCGCGTTGGAACCCACACAATTTGTCAATCGCTCAAAAAAAGGCTCATGTCGATTGGTCGAAGGAAATGCTCAAAAAATACGATCGCGGTGCTTCGAAACACGTCTATGACATCATGACACGTGATGAATCGTGTGAATTCGCGTATGAGCTCGAAAGTAAATAGCAATCGACTGTATGGATGTTTCAAGATAGCCAAATCCAACATAAGTTGTTCGCGCACGAAGCACTTCCAAGCAACTGGTCGTCTGTTTTTTCGAAAAAACTGGACATGTCGCAACCGTACCACTAGAACAACGCAAAACAGTCAATTCTGAGTGGTACACAACCATTTTTTTGCCAGTTGTCTTCCAAGAAATCAGGAAAACCAACCGCCGAAGACGGATCAGTCTTCACCACGACAATGCGAGCTCTCACACATTGGCATCGACTCGAACAACTGCATTTTTGAGCACCCAAAACATCGATTTGATGAGTCATCCGCCGTATAGTCCTGACTTGACACCGAATCACTTTTTTTTATTCCCGTTCGTAAAAAACAAACTGAGAGGTCAACGTTTTCGACACCTGAAGAAGCGGTTGCTGCATTCAGAATGCATGTTTTGAAGATAACTCAATCAGAGTGGCAAAAGTGTTTCGATAATTGGTTCAAACGCATAGATTTTCATAGGAAATATTTCAAAAAACAATAAAGTGATTTTCTATGATTAACATTTGTTTTTGTTATCTAATCCAGAAATATAAAAGGCAATCAACATATAATATCTAGATTCACGGTTAGTTCATTGACTAATTTTTTTTTTATTCAAATTCAGTTTGATTCCTGAAACAATCAATTTCTAAAGATGTGTGTTTGTTGAAAAAAATATAGAATTTCATCACGAAAAAAAATTAGAGAATATTTTCATCTTACTTTCTTAGAATTGAAAAAAAACTTTCACGTCAAATCCGGTTCATTGCATTGGAAGACCAAGAAAATATTTTGTAGAGAAATTGAACGTATCCTGTGACAAAACCCATTTATCAACCTGTCGAAAAGGAAGCAGAACCTCTTGTAACACTCCTATAAACTTTTGCAATATTCAACGAATATGAATTTGTGATGTTCTAAAAATTGTTCTAAAATTATTCGTTCCGTTAACCAGCTGACGAACGTCAACCCTTAGAAGTCAAAACTTGTGCGAGAAATGGATTAACGAGGCATTACTTTTTAACGTGCGATTACCCAGCACGGTGGCCCCGGCGGGGAATCGAACCCCGGTCGTCCGCTTGAAAGGCGAATGTTCTAACCTCTACACTACCGTGACCAGCAAAATGCTCCAATGAATATTTCACAATGGCCAGATTGATCGATATAACTAAAAATAATAATATGGTACTTATTTTCGATTCGCACAGTACTGAAGAAACTCATTCGGGACAGTTTTCTATGACTGAAAATGAAAATTTTATAGGCTGTCAAAATGTGTTGGTACTGTTCTCTCCTTCATTTATTCGTCACTATTTTAAAAACTTCTTTATCTTTTTTCAAGAACAAAACACAAGCACTACAGGAAAATCCTTAAAGCGCTCTAAGAGCGGTGCCTCTGCAGAATTAGCAAATCACTTTGGATTTGTAAATTTTTCATAACTATGGAAACCACAAGAGAATTGAGAAATTTTTTGAGTATGATACTCGATGTAAATCATTATTCTGCAGAAATTATGCTGCTTCCTCATGCAGGATCATTCGTAAAATATTGTATAGAGAAATATGTGTCATCGTAAACCTTCACATTGTGGAATTTACAATGAAATTATAGAAATGACTACATCTAACTTCATATACGAAATATCAGTCTGATTTCCACTCTCTACTCCACTGTTTCGTATACCAAAACTCGGCACACTAGTTTATGCGGTTTAATCGAGCATATAATGGCATCCCTTGCTGACCACCCTACCCCGTTCGCCACTTGCATCAACTTTGAAGTGGATAATATGCAGAGTTTTACTGTTATTAATTCACTCTGCAGGAATTGGGCGAATGGGCGCCGGCTTGGGTTTCGGGCACTCTGACAAGATGCGTGCTGAATTGGATTGTCGAGATGTTTGATGCTTTGTAAATATCGAGTACGGGATAATGGGGGTTTTGAGAGTTGATTTATTGAAGAGAAAAGACTCTCTTTTTCAGTTTCCAGAAAATAACCTCATGCAATTTTTTTGTTCGTTATCAGTGATTGTATCCTGGTTAAGTTTGTGGGTCGTCACAATGTGGAATTTTTTCCTGATGTTCTGATGGCAGGCGTGATTGGCTTTTCCAGAAATGCTCCCATTTTGGATGTTGAAAGTGTACAGACTGTACTGCTGTGACTTCGATCGAAAATAATATTCTGAATATGATGGTGGATAGCCGAAGCGACGACGTAGTAGGTGGAGCAATGTGATGTCGATAAAAAAAAAATGAAATCTGGACGGAGCACTGTGATAATGTCATTCTGGCGAAGATTGATTTTCACATTGAGTGAAGTTTCAGTACTCCTTCTTTCCCTTTGCAATTTTTAAGTAATCCTGGATTTTCACCAGCCGACTATGATATCCGTTGACTGGCGCTAGTAACTTAACTCCTCCAAAGAGCTTTCGATGATCTCCCTCGCTGAGCGTATATTCCTCAACTGATGACTCATCTGTCTGTTCCAATTTGCAATATTTTTTGTGCTCTTTCATCCCAGTATCTATGAATCTCTTTGAGTTTCCTATGTAACACTTTGCCACAAAAATGTGGTAAACGTACGTACATACGTACGTGTAAACGTATATGTAAACCCCATGGCTAACTGTGAGTTCGTACGATCTCTGACCGATCACAAAAAATTTGTTTTTTTTCCGATATAAAAATAGTTTCGATTCAATCTTCACCCAGAAATTTTTTTATTCTGAACGTTATTCTGGAGATCGAGGCTCTTCCAATCATTGTTGGTTCACCCCACTTCTGACTTGAGGAAACTCTTAGTTTCAATGCCTCATTGATATCATATAAAGTATATTAATTCGATTGAAAGACCTGTCTGAGGTGCTTCATTTTTTCATCGATTTTCTGGATGAGAAAACTAGCCACGCGTGCTAGCAAAACGTCAGAAAAAAATTCGATACAACGATGGTTCTCAAATCACGCCAAAGATACTAATGTAGTGAACTGTGGTCGCAAAACCCTAATAATTTCCATAGTTTAAAAAAAATTCCATAAGAACAAGTCATCAAATTGTGTTAATCTAGCTTGCCTGTACAACAATTTCGTGGGTTATTGTGGAATTGGCGCTGTTGAAGTTGGGGTGATTCTGCAACCGTGTTAGGAATCACACGTTAAAAGGTAAGACCTCGTTAGTCCTTAGCTCGCACAAGTTACTCAACTTCTGAGATTTGTCGTTCATATGGGGGCGACAGCTGATTAACAGAAAACAGATTTTTAGACAGATTTTTATAATTTGAATAACAGTCTCTTCTACTCAAAAAAACAATTGAACTTGGGATTTCCACTTGAAATTTCACAAAACCACGACACCTATTTCGCTATACAATAGTTTTTCCAGACGTCACATGCGAAAGCATGTATTGTGGCGCTCGAAGATGCAGCAGCACATTTTAACGTTTGAAAGTGAAATCGTTCTGAAATATAAATCAAGGTTGCAATTAATGTGATAAATGTATGTAAGTCAGAGTTTGAATATGATATAAGAGTAATTTGGCAGATATTTTATCACTGAACAAAGTTATTTTAGGATCAATTGTATTTGCCTTATTTAACAGGTGTACGAAAATTGCAAAAATATTTTAATTTTTCATGAACAAATCGCTTTGACAGCTGTTCAACAATACCTACCAATTCTATCGTCGTCAAATTTTAAATAATAATTGATATTTTCTGAAAACGACCGTCCATCATTGTAAACTTTGAAAATCATATCAGTTTTTCTTTCAAAGAATCAAACGACTGCAATCGTATTGTATTAAAAAGTGTTATGATTTGAAAAAATATAAAAGGAAGAAATAATTATAAAAAAAAAAACTGCGATGGCCGGGAATCGAACCCGGATCAACTGCTTGGAAGGCAACTATGCTGACCATTACACCACCATCGCCCATGCTAGATGTTAATTAATACACTGTCAAGATGATTAAGGTGAGTAACATTTTATATTTGTACTTTGAAGATATAAAACACTGTCACGTTTCCTTAACTTTACAGAAGAACAGTTTCATTTCTTAAAGAGTTCATTTCATCAACTCCTTGTTAAATTTTAAAAGTGTGTAACTCCCGGACAATTGATCTAGGTCTAGGACATAGTCTGTACCTCTAGATGAAGTGAAAAAATGAGAATAAGAATAACTACGTAAAACCTAATGTATTGTTGCTAAAAATGTACATAGGGTTCTATACCTCCGAGGCACAGATATCTTCAAAATTGATGGTGTCATGAATTCATAAATTTTTTTGTTAGGTATATAAGATTTGGAATACAAACTAAAAATTAAACGATGATATTTTTAAAAAGTTGTCACCACCATAGAACCGTTATCATTCACTAGCGATTGAAAGCTTCTGGAATTTTCGACCATATTCTGAACAGGTCATCGTTAAACATTCCAGAACAACCTCGAATGCTGTGGAATGTTCTGAAACATTGAAGATCTTTCGAAACCTTTTCTGTATGGCTGGAGCTATCTGATGGTTAAATTCGTAATTTTAAGTAGTATAAAAGATTTGAAATACAAACCAGAAATTGAATGGTGGAATTTTTGAAATTAGTCATGGGAACCCACTGGACGGATATGTTTCCGTTTATTCTTCTCAAAGTTCTGGTCTGCCAGTTCAAATTACATCTCTCAGAGTCATAGGAAGCTATGAAGGTTCATTTCTTCGTAGTAAGAGGCTGTAAAAGAATTGAGTATATCGCAGAAGCAACTATTTAGATACTATCGACGTGAGTAGCAGAACATATCTGGAACAGTCTGGAACACCTTGGACCTTGGAACATCCCAGGTTTTTGTAGAATATTCGAAAACAGTATCGATTGCTGTTAAATGATCTGAAACATTGTAAAAATTTGCAGGGTGTAGGTTACCTAATAATAGGGATATATAAAGCAAGATCTTTCAACCTCATATATCCCCTGAAGAAGAATAAGCCTTTAGCAGGGCCCTTCACAATCTAATGTAAAAACATATTACCAAAATTGTCAATAAACGTCTTGGACTTGAACCTCTTATGATTTAAAGTATTATCAACACCCTGAGCAGGGCCGTATACCCTAGTAGGTAACTTAAAATGATGAATTTGGATGAAATTCGCTCAAACAAAGAGTTGTGAACACATACAACTTTTTCTTTATCTCTGTTGTTTGCAGTGCTTGTTTTTGATGTTCATAACCATCAATTTGAAATTTCAATTGAGTAGCCTAAAGCCAACACAAAATAACAATACGACCTTGTCACATCTATTTATTTATCAGGTCGCTTGAATTTATTTTCTCGCGCGACTGTTTCAAATTTGTGATGACTCCTGAGATGTTCTTTTGGATAAAGTAATGTGTAGGATAATTATGATATGCACGAAATGCAAATGTATCCATTTTATAAATAATAATATATTGTTTCCATTGAGAAAGCTTTCCAATTACCATATAATATTCACTATTATTTTGAACTTCCAAATTGGTATAATGAGCTGTAGCAATATCCTATTGTGAACGTTTTTGTAGACCTATAAAAGAAAAACAATATGTAGCGAAATTTTTTGTCACATCTCGAAGCGATTAGGCAGCGTTTTCTTTGAAAGCTTCCAGGGTATTACCACTGTCTTGATTTCTCGTATAATACTCATCTTCATATTCAGACCAATTTAAAGAAAATATCAATAAATCATACACATAATCCTTATTATGATGAAAACTGTGTGAGAATTTGTTTGGAAATTTTTGAGTCAATTGCGTTCAGACATACACAATTAGTTTCCATTTCATGTTCATCAGAATTATGAATCCGAAGAATTCAAATCCTTCACATTCAATTCATATCTACAACATTCAGTAATGGACGTTCTACATCTCATTAGCAAATCAAGTGGAAAAATATGCAAACGGATATCAATCCACTGAATTGAATCGATCAAAAAGGCATTTCACAAAGAGAACTTCTACTTCAGCATCATCGTGGTATATTTATATCCAATAAGTATCTCCAAAAAGCTCTGGGAGAGAAAATCTTTTGTCCCATAGGACCCCCACTGAAAAAGTGGATGTCAAAGTAAATTTTGTTACAAAGACGTCAGATTTAGAGCAAAACGGAAAGAGACATTTTCTTTCTTGTTTACTCAACTCAATATCCCGGAACGGTGGGAAAAATTGGAATATTTTAGTCCGGAAGCCGAAGCACTTTTGACTTGCTGAATGGAGAAAAGAATTCTCAATTGAATTGTTTGTTTCAAAAGCATTTTAGCGAAATGGAATTTTTGTGAAAAATATATTCAATTTCGGAATGAAGAACAGAATGAGAGCATATTATAAATTTGATCGAATCTGAGTTGAATATTGCCTGAATGTTGATGACATCGTACGTTCAACAACTTATTTGGTAGATAAATCAATACATATGATATAATTCACAAGAATTATATAAAAACAAAATTCCGCTACAATTGCTCAATATAATCATCAGTGGAAAAAATTGCACATGTAATTTTCAATGAATTATTTTCATAAAGGATCTACATACTATTATTTGGAATCTGATTAGTTCAAATAATCTAATCAGTGTGGTGAGATGTATTTATAAAATACTTCAAGACGAAGATTTGACTATTCAATAGAATCTTCAGATATTATCAAATAAATTTGTTCGGAATTGAATATCTGAAACGCTTTGACCGATATCCATTCTAGTGGTGATTAGAGATTCTGAATTATCAACGATAACAACATCTAGGTGGTTACTGTTTTTACCCTTGGAGATTTTTTGTCTCAAATTCTTTACTTCTAGTCGATGTTCAATGATCTGACACACAAAAGCAGAGTGAGAGTGAGCATCGCTCAAACTCATAGCACTGAACTACAAACTGAACAGTTTCATATAGAAATGGTGTCTTTAATGGGAGACTAATTGACATGACAAATATCGAAATCCACTAAACTTTTTGGATGGAGATCCACTTTAACTGATTTCTTGATATCGAGTGACTATAAATATGATCGAAAAGGGATATGCTAAACCAGAATTCAATACTCGAAATGATACTAAAGTATTTTCCACCTCCTATTCATGTATTTATTTAACACATACATGCTACCCAACAAACAGCATCACCTCTTCAGTGAAAGACTGGTACGAAGTGAGGAACAGATGTACAATTAGTATGAGTGTAGTTAATGAAATACTTACAATGAAGGAACTAGATAGAAAAATTCAAAATCAGATGTACAGTAAGATATTAACTGACAAAAATTAACCTACAAACTAAGCAAGAAAAAAGTTGGGGAAAAAATTAATTGTTATGTAACATGTGCTCAAATCTTTTTTTCAAAGTCAAAACTTTGGTGCGAATAATGTCCAGATCTAGATTGCCGCCAACACTTCATAGGAGCGAATGCTCCTACAATGTGGAGAGTTGAGAAAAGAAATTGTACTAATACTACGTATAACTAGAAGTGTTCTATTTCTCATTGTATATGGTGTACAGTTCATAATGGAAAAATTCAAGCAGTACGGTGAATCGATAATATTGTTGAACATTTTGCAGACCAAACAGATATCGAAGAATTCTATTCTGAGCTCAAGGTGTTCTAATTCATAAAATAATAAATTGGAATCATATAAAGTACTGCCGTCACCTAAAAAATCTGTGATTCAGAGTATTAATGAACTTTCCTTGAATATTTTAAATTTCTTGGGTTTAGTTGCTGTAGCAGGGGTTCTATATTACGGATGCGTATTCAAGGTTAGGTTTTACAATTGCATCAAAAAGGGTTGTGAAAATCTCAGTAACCCTCAAAACAAAACCCAGATTTCGAAGACTCTTTCAAACAACTTTGTCGATATGAGTGTCAAATACTGATTCAGTATCCAAAGTGACACCAAGGGTTTTCACAGGACTGACCCTCGTTAATGTTTTCCCGTTTATTGCGAAACCAAATGTTTGAGATGAATTTCTTCTGGTAAAAATGATAATACTACATTCGTCAATATCCAGGTTTAATTTGTTGGCAATGCATTTCGTGAAGAAATTGTCAAGGGCAAGATCCAAAGCAATGTAATCGTCTAGACATGAAACTGCTTTGCTAATCCTCGAATCGTCTGCGTAAAGAGCAATTTCAACATCATCAAAACACTCAGCGATGTCGTGCAGGAAAATATTGAAAAGGAATGGCTCAAGGTGAGAACCCTGAGAAACTCCTGACTTGTCCGACCGTGGCTGAGACTCACAGTTGTTGATTGCCACAAATTTCTTATTGCCAGTTAGGTAGGAGCTCAACAGGGATAGCAGGTTTCCATGTATACCAAAATTTTCAAGCTTCTCGACAAGGATCGGCTGATAAACCTTAAAAGTCTTAAAAATATCGATATACACTACACAGGTGGAGACTCCATTCTCCATAGGTTCTAGAACTCGTTAGATAAATGGAATCAAGTTTGAAAAAATAGATATTTTACCGTAAAAGCCATATTGATAAAGGTGGATGGTATTTTTTATTTGAAAGATGACTGTTCCAAAAATGTTTCTTAAGTGGTTCAGTAACTATGAAAAACTACATTAAAAATGAATGAAAATGAGACGGAGTGAAAAGGAAAAAAACGATCATTCAATCATTTCTATATTAAAACATAAATACTGATAACTCAACTATGTGAAATATACTGTATATTTTTTCCAAACTTTCACTCTTCACTATCATAATATCTCAAAAATCAATCGTATTTCTTGATCATAATATTTTTATCTGCTGAATATGTTCTAGTGAACTATGTGAATCTATTTTTTCGGGGATATACTGTCAACATAATATTTGACAATTATCTGTAATACACCATGATCTTTTGAGTTGAATAATTTCTTCTCAAGAAAACTCTTCGGAGTTACCCATGGATCTCTCTCTGGACCTTTTCTTGTTTCTTTCGAATAAAGTATGTTTTGCTCCGAGTTATGTAATTTTCCAGCGTATTTGAATCATATAAAGATTTTCCCGAATTATATACGTGAAAGTTCGTCGGAGCAGGCAACAGCTCGTAATTTATAATTTTACTTCGAGAGTCGAATTATGTTAGCTATAAAGAAATTTCGCAAAACAAACACTGTTATGAGAATGTGACAGATATTCTAAAATGTGCATTGTAACAGAAGTATCCAAATCAATTGTATTTTGCATATAGTGGCTACCACATAAGATGTAGATATATGCTATATCGCGGACTTTTATTTAGAACTATTTAGGATAAACAGTTTTACGGTAAATTATCTTCATGTAACTCTAACGGTATAGGCAGGGCACGCCAAGATAGATCTCAGGGAGCAAGAATTTTTCCGACTAACTCAATGCTTATCGTTATATTATGACCAAAATTACTCAAAACCTCTGTTAATTGTAGCCCATATATTATTCTGATATATAAGCTGTATTTTGTGAAATTACATCTGAGTCTGTTCAGTATTTTCGACATGAAAGAGCCACAAACATACATACATACATAGACACATTTATCCATCCTTACAAACTCTCACATTTATAATATTACTATAGATGATATGTTACTTCGAAGTTATTTTCAGATGCACCTATGGATCAACATAGATATCACTCTTTCTTATTGTCAATGGCTTTTTTGTTAATCCAATTCCATCGAAGCATTACCAATAATGAAAGGACTGGGATTTTGATACAAAGGAAGGTATTTGGATAATATTGAGTTCAATTAGAAAAATATGCAAGATTATTCATTAATATTGCATCAAACACGGTTTGATTATCATAGACGTTCAAATATCCCTTCTAGCTGTCACGAATTGAAGCTAGTTGTTACGATCAAAATGGACGTTTCGTTATCCATATATGATCCCTATACGAGCCGGAGAATAACGAGGTCTCTCCTTTCAACATGCGATGACAAGCACGTTATACCGAAGTACATCGAGAGAATGTTTAGTGAAACACAATTCTCCCACTTGACTTTTTTCTCTTCTCCTGACAAAAACCAAAATAACACCTGAATGAAAATAACTATTTAGATCTTCATTCATTTGTTTCCTGTTAGCATACACAGGGTCGTTCTAGATATTTTTCGTTTCTAATCATCAAGTGATTTTAGATAGCTTGCAGATTCCCCCAGTTTAATTTTTATAAGGAATAATGTGGATGTCTCTAGATTTCGAACCAAGTTCCAGCAGGAATATCACGTCCTTAGTTGATTTGATTTGTAGTTGATACAGCGCACAAAACTCCCGTTTCACAGATATTTGACGAATATGGCCTATCCCCCTGACTATCACCATTCGTCCTGAACATCGGTGAGAATTTGTGACAAGAACAGATCCTGAAATGAATTTGGTTAACGAATCTTCAATTTCGTTCGGCAGTTTCTGTGGGTTTTTGATTCGATGCAGAAAGATGGGTGAGTGATATATCTGAAAGATTTATATCTATCAATGGCATGGGTATTAACAATTTTTGCGAGGAGATAAAACTCAGGAAATGGAATTGAAACGAAACGAGTTTGTGAGTTTATGGCCTATGTACAAAACAGAAAAATGATATATCTCTATGACTGCAAAAATAATAGGAAGTTGTCAATATTGAGAGAGAAATTCTGTTACCTATATCTACAGTGGTAAGTTTTTGAATCTTTCTATAATCAGACACGATACTCAAAACTAGAAAATTTTACATTGATATACACAAAAGTAACAGTGAAACAACTATGATATTGAGATACTTCAATTGGTTGTTTCCTCTTCATCGAATCATCTGGTAGATTCGACTATATCAAACTCCGCAGTCCAAAATACAACAATCAACAAATGGAAAAATATGGAAATCGAACATAAATCTATAACTTAGAAGATCATTCAGCATAATCTGTATGTATGAATTTAACGAATTTTTGGGAACTAAACCATTTTTTATACCAACTGTCAACGAAATTATTAGGCCAGTCATAAATTCTAGACTATTAGATGTATCAAAATGAGATTTGGTATAGGTAAATGGTATGTGGAGAGAAGGAGAAGAAGAGAATATTTTGTTCTCCAAAGAAGACTTGATAGGAATAATTGCAAAATATTATGCATCATGCCTATCCATGGCACACTTAGAAAAGTAAATACATTTTCACCAAGTATTTTCCTATGTAATATTCAGTTCATTTTTTTATTTGTAATCCAGTCGCAAATATTTGTATGAAAACTATTTATTGTCTTCTCTTTTCTCTTGAAACTATCACAGACTTTTTTGGTTACTGTCGAGTATCACTGTGTCTCCGAATGAGATAATGTTGGTACCTTCATCGTTGAGGGCATGTTAGGCTACAGCTGATTTATCGGTTTATCCGAGCAGACAGTTTCTTTTGTATTCGGAGAAACGGGTCCCTATTCTTCGTTTCGTGGTTCCAATGTAGACCGACCCCCAGCTACAGGAAATCCGGTATACCCCTGGTATTGCTAGAGGTTCTCTAAGGAGCTTTGTTGACCTGTGACTCTACCTGATAGTTTTCGTTGGCCTAAATATTCATTTTACGTCGTTTTTCACTAATATTCTTCCGATCCGGTCTGTGACATTGTTGACATAGGGAATGAAAGCTTTACCTTTGACTGGCCTGGTTGGGGTTGCTTTGGAGTTCTCTCCCCTGGGACGTATGGCCCGCTCGAATTCTCCTCCGCTGTACCCATAACGTATGAATGCATATTTCATTTGATAAGGTTCTTCAGGCAGACCCTCAGGTTCACAGATACGTTGTGCTCACCCAACCAACGTTTCAAGTACCCCCTCTTTTGTTGTGGCTGGTGATTCGAGTTCATGTTTAGTTATCTGTCTATGTGCGTTGGATTCCCGTACACTCTGAGCCTCATTGTACCGTCTTCACGTCTGTTCACAAGAACATCCAAGAAGGCTAGAGTCCCTTGGGTTTTTCGTTCCATTGTGAATTGGATTTGTGGGTTGAGCGAGGTGAGATGTAGCAGAAAATCTGTTAGTCTCTCTTCACCATCTTGCCATATCATGAACGTGTCTTCATCAACATAACGTAACCAGCAATATGGTTTCACGGCCGCTCGCTCTAAGACCCGTTGTTCGAAATTTTCCATTAAAAAGTTTGCTGCCCATTGCAGTAACGTCCGTTTTTTCGTAATATACTCCATTTCTTTGAAAATAGGTTGATGACAAGCAGTGTGCGAAGAGGGAGGTTATATCGGTTGGGAATACTTCGCCAATAAACTGTATCGTTTCCTTTGTCGGCACCATCGTGGATAGGGAGACCACGTCGAAACTCACTGATATGTCTCCAGAACGTAGTTTCATGTTTCTATAGTTCTATAGTTCTGTAATATTGCTAGGTACGTCAAAAATCCTTTTTTCGGAAAGTACTTGTCAAAAAATGGTCGCCATATGAGAAATAATAGTTTAACATGATAATGAAATTTTCTATGTCTAACATACTAGTCACCTGAAGTCTTTAGATTAGTTTACATTCGATCATGGCCACCTAGATGCAATTTCAGAAGTGGCGTGAAAACTTTCAAAAATGTCTTATTCTGTTCCAGAATTGTCTCAGAAATCTAAAACTATTACAATATACAGGGTGCTCCATCCAAAAGTTCAGAACCGGAGCCATTTCCGGTGAAACCAGATGTGACTTAAGAGAAGAAAAATCTAAAAACTCTCCTCTTCACATGTCATTTGCCTATTCCAAATCTCATTTTGATACAATCTGTGTTATTGATGACTTGTGTATTTTGTGGAAATTCATGACCACTTTGATAAGATGAATGAAAACACTTTTTTGACTAATTTCGACTACGTTCATTCATTCTTACGACCGGTTTCGGAGTTTAGCCCATTTTCAAGTAAAATTACCCTAATTCAAGTGAATTAGGATGAATGGAAACACTTTTTTGTCTGATTTTCACAACGTTTATTCATTTTTACGGCCGGTTTCGGGGTTTAGCCCATTATCAAGTAAAATTACCTAATAATACTTTGCGAATATCCTTGATCCGATTCGGATGGAACTCTTTATAGTTATTGGAAGTATCAATGAGGTCTCGGTTGGTTCTACAGCCAATAATATTGAAAATGAAAGTAAGCTGCTGCCTTGTAGTTTCTGATTTTGTCAGATCAAGTGACTGAAAATGCAACTATTTTATCTCTGGTATTTTCACCATGTCGAACTTGATTTTCTAGAATGAAGAAATTGACCCCATCTATTGAATATCATGAACATAAAAAGTTTTAATTAATATCGAAAAAATACATGACACATTTGTTTTGAACTTGGTACTTTTATTTCCAGCAAGCAATTAAACTCAACCAGTTCAGGGACGTTTTGGAAAAAAAACTGAATTGAATTCTATAACGCCACAGGTTTCAATAGGTTTAACATTGAAAAATATTCATTTATATGAGTTTCATAACAAATTATTGGCAAGTCCAATCAAGTACCTATTTATTTGCTTTTAATACCAGTTAACAACAATGATAGTTCTAATGGTTTTGATACAGATTCTGTGGAACATGTTCTTTCTTGCGAAACTGTAGACAGTTGCCCTGAAAATCTTGCGATTAGATCATTTAAAAAACACTTGCTACATGATCGAATTTTACAAGTGTTGTTTATGACGGAGAATTTCGAAACGAGGTTTCAACGATGAACGAGAACGAGAATTTTTCCTACTTATTCACCAAACCAAAACACCTATTCATGCAGCTGCAGTTTCGTAAGAATGTATCATCTTTCCCACCAACCGATTTCTTAGAGCCTTAGAATCCACCAGATACCCTTTAAGAAAACAAGAAGATTGTTTCGAATTCTATGGGTTCTTGTTGAATACTTTTCGTGAGCAGAGAAACAGCAAAATATATACTCCTAACCGCTCTGGATCAAATGATTCCGTACATACTATCTCGTCTTGTATTTGTAGATCTTTTGCTGGAAAAATCCTCACTAGTTCACTTTGTAGTACATATTCAAGAGTTATCAGAAACGAATGTGACTTTCTGGAACTCTACCTAGCGTTTTTCAATATGACTGATAACCAGTCCCTGAAAAGCTTATTCTTAAATCATCTGAATATGCGCCAAACCAGCTGACTATAATAGACAAGTAGAGCTGAGGTATCAGTCAATCTAATAATAACACTGGTGATCTTGAAACGTGACTCAACCTCTGCCGGAAGCACCAAACTCTTATGAAGGTTCGAAATCGATGAAATAGATGACCACTATTATAATCTTCATGCAGTCATTGTTCACTGTAGTTCTGGCGTTGAATTTGGTCATTATTAGGCTTTGGTCAAAGACGAAGCGGACTGGTTTAAGTTTGACGATAGTCAGGTCACAAAAGTTTTTGAAGATATCTTGAATTTATTGGAGCCTCTGGAGACACCCTGAATTTTATTTTATGAAAGAGTGGACATTGACAGATCAATTTCTTCAGATTATGTGGTGCTGCAGGTTATTCCAAGTTTTCCAGCAGCTGAAAAAGCAAATGCCGTACTGGAATCAATCAAGTCGCCCAGGAGCGCCAATTGATTTTTTTTGTTGTTTCATAATTCCATTATGATTTGTATTTGTGGACACTTGAATTTATTCTGTACTTATAAATCTGTGAATCAATAGATAGTTTGATTGTCATTATAAGTAAAATTCGCAGTATTTCCACCGTGATAATTTTTGCTTACGCTAAAGTGACTGACATTCACTTCAAATTCTGATTATTTCATGAAGATGCGAAAGGAATACAAATAATTCATCGAGACTGATATTCTCATAGAGTATTTCCTGGTGCAGAAACTTTTGAAACGCTATAATACAATCAATTTTGATTTTCACTATAGGAGGTTTACAAAACTGCGAGATGTGTTTCGCTATATGAAGCTTTCTCAAGTAGAATCTTGTTAGAGGAAGCGAAAATATTCATTTATGAAATAGAAATTAGTGTGATCTTTTTCAAAACAGCAGTAATGTATGTATTCATTCTAGTTGAAAAAAATTTCTTATCCATAATATACATTCCAAACATTCAACATTGCTCATAGCCTTTTGTAGTTTAGTTTTCTTAACATCTAAAGAGTGAAAGAGCTTTCATTATCATTTGCTATATCCGTTTCAAGCAACTGTTTGTTGATCAGCTTCAAGGGGGATTCAGAAAAAGCACTAAGTTGATTTTCACTAGTCAATTTATTCGGCCACCGAACAATGAAAGAATGTGTTCTATCGTACTTTTCAGTGAGTTTTCAGAAAAATTTGGAAGTAACCCTCCTTGATCAACAAGATCCAAGGCGAATATGTGCTATGTATTAATTCTCTTTCAGTCATTCGTTTTGGAAACGTGTAGGTATATTTCAAGAGAAAACATATTCCGCAAGATTCCCATCTCGTTTCAAGTATCAACGCGTGACATCGCACAACAAGAAAAACTGAAAACCGAGTATTCAAATAATTGAAAAGCGCCGTCTGCTGCCTGGCTAACCAGATCGTCTGACATACTCACCGACAGCAACGTATCATTTATTCAAAGCGTGTTGTAACTCACATTTATGGGAGCAAAGTAAAATCGATCTAGTTTTACTGGAATCACATCGTTTCATGTATAATTTGGTGAAAATTCGTTCAGCAATTCTATTCCAGTTGAATACCGAATGAATTGTAGTGTACTTGATGGGTTTCTTGATGGTTTGAGATTCAGATCGCAAATTAGATTGTGTATTGAATAATATAGCATTGATTTATGATGGGTTGGTGGATTGAGTTTCAATATGTAGCAAGAACAGATATCGAGATATTGACTCCTGCTGAATGGAATAAACTGTAGTAAAGTTGATATCTGACATGAAGATGATGGTATATGATGATAATGATGATGAAAAGGATGATAATGATGATAGTCATGATAAAAAACAGGAAGGCCACCAACACCTGAGGCATTTGGTGAGTTGCGCCACCATTTACCCGAGCAACTGATGAAAAACCAGACCGGCAGCCCAGGCGCACCCGAAAGGAAGAACACTATTTTTCCTTCAGTACTGGCCGTGGGTCTTCAGGGCTAACAACCCGGTAGACTCAAAACTTGGTTTCTGAAAATCGACGAAGGGACCCCCACAATCGACCCGCTCGGAGGGGCCAGAGACAAGGTGGTGTGGCCCATAACGATGATTTGCCTACCGATGACAACCCTGGCAATAACAACGGACGCTTTGAGTGGACGCATGAGCTAAGAGATAGCCTGATGCATTGTTACGAGAGTAGTGAGCCCGCGCGAAGGGGGTACATGGCGAGAAT